>WMED01000686.1:0-32234 GCA_019650415.1 Pipa parva
TAACTGTCTGAGGTGACCTAAACTGAGCACTTTTCCCATGTACTACTTACTAAGAGTTACCCCATGTGCCTAGTTATTGCTGTGTCTTGTCTGGCATTCCTCTGCTAGTTGGTGATGCCCCAAATTGATCAAGAATCTAGAAATTATATTGTCCTACTAAATGTGACATTATAGGCTAATTACAGAGAATAATTATTTATACTGGAGCACAGTAAACAAATCATTATAGCTTTGGTTACCCAAGACTACCTTTCCTTACACTTTATACTTTAAAATCACTTCGCTCGTGGCATTTACAATTTTGGTCACCTACCTAGGCAAGTAAAATAATATATGATATAAAGGCAGCAATTTAAACCCCCCCCAAAAAAAATGAAAAATCTGGATATATTTATTTTGTTTAGATGCACTGGACAGGACCGATTTATGTTCTTTAATTTAGAGTAATAAAAAGCAAAAGCATTGCTTCCCATTTTCCTTTACAGCAGCTCAAAACTGATACATAAGAAGCTTTTAATTAAAGTGCTTCAGTATGAATATTTAAATACAATAAAACTTCACCTGATAATATTCTTGGAAATGACACGAATTAACTGCAGAATTCTGGGAATCTCTGCATCTTACCCTAAGAGATGCCATCATCCATAACAATGATAATGGGGATAATAATAATACAAACTTTTATGACATGATATGGTATTACTGTTTTCTCAAAGCAGTTTTTGGAATCATCTGAGATCGTTATAATACCTAGAAAATGTTATACTTCACGGCTTTTTCAGCTTGAATGTGATGCCAAGCAAGGGATTTTATACAATGTGTTTTCAACCAATTTATCTAATGATGCCATTTTCCGCCACATTTGAAGTTAATGGAAGATTCAATGAGTAAAGCAGAATAGGCTATAATAAAGAGGATTTAAACCATGGTTGCAAACAAAAGTCCCTCTAGGTGTGGCTAAGTGTAGCTCTTAGCATCACTGATCAGGTATTGACTTGCACAGCAAATAGGGCGCCGTAGACAGTTCATAGCAGCTAGACAATATCAAAATGTACAAATTACCGTAGTATCATAGTAATATCAGCGAATGTAAAAGAGTCATTCATTTTAGAAACATATACTGTATCTGTACAGATAAGACATGAAATAGATATATGAAATGTATTTATGGAGACTAATATGGAGTACAGAAAAATATCCACAGATTTGTCTGTACTTGCAAGGGCAGTCGGTTGACTTTTCAAAGATTTTCAATCTAAGCCAAAAGAAATAATTTTCTACATTTTTTTTTTTTAAAGGGAATTCTTGAAATTTTTCAAGAAAATACGCTGGCCAAAAAGCAACGCACAGCGTTCCGTACCCAGTGTATGCGCGTCATACACTCGCGTGTCCAGAACTAGGTAAGTATCATCGGCTTTCATTAAGCCCCATTTTATTTTACCGACGTGTGACATCATCGCGCATCTTAAAGAAATACTGCAAACACCATTTTAGCTGCTATAAATAGCAAGTTATAAACACTGCTATTCAAGCAATGAATTTTAAACTGCATACTCCTGATGAAGCTGGTTTTTAACTAGCGAAACGCGTAGAGTGCAATATTTTATTGCCTGTTTTATTCTTCAAGATTGTGAGTATAATATATTGTGTTAATAAATGCTTTTTATACTACAATACTGCACCATTATCTGCACCATCCTGCTCTTTATGTCCTATATGTAAGGAGAAGTACCCTGAACCACAAAAAGTGAAACGTTCGGACTGCATTAAAGTGACCCAGGATTTGATTAAGTGCTTTATTCATAAGCAATTTCTTACATAGTACTATGTAGTATTACATAGTACATGGGCATATTTACTAAAGTCACATTTCTCATATCTCCAGATATCGCCATAGATTTAGCGATATTGGATGATATCCCCGTATCCCATTTATTATTATGCAGCAATAGAGCTGCTAGAGCGTTATATGCATTTATCCTGGCGATATCAATATCTGTAGAAGCAGTGGTACCGGTTGCGTCTATGGGGATGGATATAGGTATCAATATCGATATAGATATCCATGTGTATATTGATATCGATAAGATACACTTAAAACATAACTCCAGATACAGCCCCATTGAAAGTAAAGGATAACGCCACCCACAGAGTGGCGATATATTAAGCAACAGAAATAACCAAAAAAAACCAAACACTTATCTTAGTAAATAATTCAGAACAGCGTTAAATCAGGAGATATCGATACACAGAGATATCCACTGCAATAATGCCTTCCAGTGCTCTGATAAATAGGAGATACTATCGATATCGCTAAATCCAGAGCTAACCAAATTCGTTTTTATAGGGATAAGCAATTCGACTTTAGTAAATGTGCCCACATTGAGAGAATATAAGATGTCATAAATAAAAGCAAAATTTGTATCCATAAAGACTCTCTGTGTAAAATCATGATATGTAATACTAAAATGTAAATAGATAAAATGTATATAACATCATAGAGGATAAATTATGAACAATGAAATGGATTGATAAAAGGATTAAGTATAGAAATAAAAATAAATATCCAATAAAGAAACACACTAATAGGAATACATGAGGGTACATATGTGACCTGGTAAAAACATGTTATAAAATAAAAAATGGTACAAATGGGAAGTGAGACATTTAAATGAAGAGTGAAATGAATGTAAATAAAGTCTATTTAGCTTAAGGTGAAAAGTGAGTTAAAATGCAGCTAAGTCTAGATCAATAATCTGGCCATGAAGGGAGAGGCAATTGGATTTGAAGATCCCAAAATTTTCCCAATGCCTTAATTTTATTAGCTTATCCCCTCCTATTAGGTTATATGAGAAATCTGTTCCACTATGAAAAACTTTAGTTTTGTGGGATCTTTATTGTGAACATGACATAAATAGTGAACATCCACCATCAATATAATGAATATTCACCATCAACAAGCACGCAATCAACACACTGAACTGTTGATATTTATCTTCAGTGATATTTATTGATACTAGTATTGGTTATATACTTGACCATACAATATCACACTACGGGTACCCCCCTTTGTTTTCTCTGCTCTTATCAGTTTTCCAGGGCTGCACATTTCCTGTCGGACTTCCAGAACGACTTTGGCTGTTTTCTTCAATGTTAACCACTAAGCCAGTCTCGGATGTCACAATAGTATCACAATGTGGCAGCTTTCTTACCATGGGTTATGAAATATTAGGAAAGATGGTGCAGTGGTCTGTTTAGAAGTAAACAGATTTACATTTTCTGTAGGATTTATCTTACATCTATGGTACCATTAGTGAACTAGTATCATAAGTGTGTAAATAGCTCTCATATCTAAAAAGGACTTTATTCTCAAAATATAAAAGAGCCTTCTGAATCTTTGTTGTCTCTTCCAAAGCTGGCAAGATGCAACATTCCTTCTCCATTCCTTGTCCACATTGTCAGGACGCCATTAACCGCATGGGCAACCAAATATAAACTGTATAGTTGCATTGAGATACATTGTGCTCTTGGTTATTGTTTTAAATACTTCAGCTAAATATATGATTCAAGTCTGCAAAATCATAGCGGATGCCGACTGCAGTGTTCAGTGTTAGTTGCCTCTCTCTCTCTCTCTGTTTGTTGCAGCCAAATTGGGCTTTTGGGAGAACTTCTGGAAATAATAGGACTGGGTGGGGTCTGTTTACCCCAGATAAAAGATGGAATGCTTCTCAATTCTCTGGTGTGACTTGCCCTTTAAAGCTCAGTCAGTCTTGCAACCATGAACCAGATGTGATTTGGATCCATTTTAAAGGATCGTTCACATGCTGCGGTACTGATTTGTCATCAGTTCAAATGTATGATACAGAATGGTTTAGATTTGCAACAGCCCATGCACTATGCATTTAAACAAATGACTAATCAGAACTGCAACAAGTCAATTACAGATGGTTTTGGTTTAAAAGGGATAATAGATTTGCCACTCACTGGTTTATACTGCATATCCTTTTAAAAACAATAAGCCACAATACACCATTTCTGCAACTACAAATCATTTGTTCACATATAACCAATTAAGGGTGAAATCCATTAAAATTAAAAAGACCGTTTTACTGTTTCAATAGAAACTTTTTTTTCAATTGAAATTTTTTTTCTTTCAATCGTAAGGTCAGATCGAGGTTTTTTTTTGGTCTAATTTTTCGATCAAAACATCGAAAACAGCACTTTCGACTTTAATAAATTTCGCCCTTTAAAATGTTCAGCATGTATCTTGAAATGTAAAAGGTGTAAATGACAAATTGAAGGGCCTTAGATTTTGACTTTATCAAACAATATAATCCAGCAATGTCTTCCAGAGACTCAACCTGACCGACCAAAAAACCCTAGCATTATAAAATGCCCCTAAACACCTTGGTAGACTGACTTCTTATTATTGCAGCAGCTGTTGTACTATGGCAGGAAAAATATTATTCTACACTGAATTGGGCCAAATCCCCATCTGTTAAAAGGTGGGTCAACATTAGTGAAAAATTTCTCCCGATACACATGACCTATGGTTGAAGTAGTACGTAGCACTACTAAAAAAAAACCTCTAAAATTTGGAACCATAGAACATGATATGTGCATCTTCCCAATTGTTTAGAAAGAGAAGAAAGTACCCATCAAAAAAGTACACTTAGTTTCAAAGGTAAGGTAGGTTTAAAAACATAAAGCTTTATTAACACACGACTCATGTCGTGTGACACGAGATAAAAACAAATAAAAAAATATGAACAACTCTACTATTCTCAGATTTCTGTTGGTTTGCTGTCAGCACCCTAACCCTTTAACTATCTAATAGTTACTCACAATACTCACAACAACTTACTTAAGTACTCAGGGTCCAGTCTTTTTGTATCCATCTTCCCAATTGCACACCTATTAGCATATGCAGGTATTGCCTCATTTGCCATTCATTGTAATGTAAATGTATTTGTATAATTGATGAACCTAGGTGTTTGTACTAGGATAACTTCCTATTAAGCAGCAAAGCTTGCCTTAGAGTGATCAGTGTGTAAAGATGGAAACTTGGTTATGGGGCATCCAGAAAGTGGCCATAAATAATAAGAGAAAAAGCTTCAATATTTCTAATACAAGCAGGCTGCTTGTTAATAGTTCATAGGATCTACCACCAATAATGAGATAATGATATGCATCCATAAGATGCTTATCAGAAAAAACAGGTAGCAGGAATTTCATTGGTAAGAAAACATTCTTTCATTGTCACTAGAGAATTTACATAAATAACTGTAAATGACATATCCTCATTTAAAGGACCAAAAGCACAAGCAAACAACAAAACATCACAATTGGATTGGCAGTTATTCCTACATAGTAAAGGTAAAAATGTACACTTCGAAGTGGAATTCCTGATATGTACATTTGAGATTGTTTTATTTATTGTGGCTGCAGCATCAACACACTCCAATAAAATCAGGAATTTTACTTCTATTATGAAATATGTTTTAGCTAAAATCCCAAGCTGACTGGTATGCTAAAAGCCAGCCAGCCTGTGCATAGCTAAACAAGTCCCCTTTTTTCTACCACCTAAGTCCTCTATTTCAATGTAAAACAAAAGACTTTGTAACCACAAGTAGGAATGGATTCCTCTATCCAGTGAAGTTCAAGAACTCTGTGAGGAATGTTTATAAGAGTTGAAAAATATTAAAAATGCATTAACATGTCCCAAAAACTTTCACCTGCTTAAGGCTGGCAAAAACCCATAATTTTCAATGGAGTTGGTCCAGACAGCTGGGGTAGGTAGGGCAGCACTGCAGTTTTTTATTTTACAAATGACTTAAAGCAACAGTCTTTGCAAAATTGAAAAAAATGCATATGTTAGTAAATACAAATTACTAACTTTTATTAAATGCATTTTATTTTCAATTTTGGCCCTAAAAGTAAATATCTTACCTGTTTAGAAGCACTTCCGTGTTTACGATTCCATCTTCATCTGTGCCGCTGACTTTAAGGTGTCCTGGAGCTGAAACGCGTTCTTCTCCTGTCAGTCTGCAGCCCAGCACTGACATCTCCTAATAGTCACATGGGAGAGCGGCTCATCATCAAGGGGAGATGGATTGATGATGCGCCGCTCTCCCATGTAACTATTAGGAGAACAAAAGAGTTGCCTCGCCGAGACTGGAATCCCTTTAAAGCACTCGCTGATATCCGTGTGCAGGACATCAGTGAGCGCATATCAGTCAGTGCGAAGTGAGGCGAGGACTCCGCACCTCACTTTGCACTATCCTGAATTACCCCCTGAAAAACTTGATCGAAAGTTGCTATCAGTAAATATCGATAAAAAAAATCTCACAATATTTACCCTGAGAAACTTCCGAGATCTCGTGGGGATAAACTCAGAAAAGCTATTAAATTTCAGTCTTGTTTTAATTTAATATCTAGTTGCAGCCATCTTTCATAAATTGGACTGGGAACTTCATGAATATGCATTGACTAAAGTTTCACAAGAACAATAGACAGAGCCTGGGCTTATTTACTTAACAGATAAAGATGGCTGCAACCAGAAAAGAGGAAAAACACAAAGCAATAAGAATCAAGAATTTAAACCAATAACATTATTACAAGTATGATATACGGTAGGAATAACTGCCCTTCCAAACCAACTGAGAAATTTTTCTTGTGCCACTTTAAGCGTATTTGCTTCCTCCATCATTTTTACTGGATCTCATTCTTCAGACCATTGCCCAGCTACAGCACCAGTTAACGGATTTCTCAGCTGCCAGTACGTACGGTGAAAGGAGCAGGTTAATAGCATCAATAATAACACGGAGGAGGGGAGTCTTGGGGTTAGTGATCCTCTTTGTCAACAGTGCTCTGGAGGAATCTAGTGTGGGCACATAGGGGCTTAATCAAAGTGAGAACTGGCCTAAGTGAATTCTCATCACTTTGATTCATTATGTTACAATATATGCAAATTCTCCACTCCTTATTCAACCCCCTAAATTTCTTTAATCTGTAAAGTAAAATTGGTGAATTTGACACAGTACGCCTTGCTGAATTCACTACTTTAACTGGCTCCAGCTCTTGATGAATAGCATAATTACCAGCTGTCCAAATTCATCGCAAATTCACCATATTGCAGAGTTTGAAGATCGGGATGTGACGAATGAATGTGAATTCTGCCCATTACGCAACTGTTCAGGCTTTTATGAATAAGCCGCTTTATCTTGTTAGATATGAAAATGAAACAGCTGACGAACTGCAGTTATAATTGTAACGTCACATTTGTTAGTCTGCTCTGAGCATCCTGGCATCATTTGTAACAGGAAAGTGGAAATCCACTTAGATAAAACTGGGTTGCATTGGTTATAATACACTGTGGTTATTTATCAAGCATTTTTCTGATTTTTAAAGATTGAAAATAACTTTTTGATATAAAAAAATGCATAAAAAAGTTATTTCTTACATGGCAAAAAGAGTATTTTTAAATAGGTAATACCGACATAATAAAATAAAGACTGTTACTCCAGCAATAGGCCTTTAAAAAAACCTTTTCGACTTTGATAAATATCTGTTGGCAAAAAGAGATTCCTCCAGCATCAATCATAAAAAGATTCAAATTTACTGAAGATTACCTAATTATCAGTTAAAAATTTTTATCCCAAAAAACAAAATTGTGGTATTTACTTTTCTACAAATGAAAAGAACTGTTAGAATCTGACGAAAGCATATGAAAATATTACACAATAAACATTTTAATCTCAAATATAAAAACTAAAGGAATTTTGTCCCACAGGTCCTATAATATAAACCAATTAGGGTAGGGCCAGACCAGCATCTTGTAATGCTGCTCTATTACTGGTAAAAGAGATGGCGACACTACAATGGAAAGTGCTGGTGTTTGGTTCCAATGCCAACAATTCCTCATGTATAGAATACAGGTCTGGCACTCGACTCATCACGTGTCTCTCACCCTCTCTATATATGCAAATCCACACACTTAAATTACTCGAAAAGGCCGATCTCAGCCTTTTCGAGTTTATTCCGTGAGATCTCGGCTGTTTGATCGGTAAAAATCGATTGATATTTTTCAATCAATTTTTACACCAGAAATTTTTTCGATCGAGTTTCTCGATCGTATTTTTCCGATGGAACAGCAGCCACACTGCTAATGTAAAGCAGGACTACCTTTCCATTGAAAAATTCAATTGAACAGTTTCAATCGGTAAAAATCGATCGAAAAATATCAAACAGTCGAAATCTTGTGGGATAAACTCGATAAGTCCGAAATCAGCCTTTTCGAGTTTAATGACTTTCGCCCTTAGGGTGAAATTTACTAAACTAAAAAAAAAAGGCCGATTTCACCTTTTTGAGTTTATTCCCTGTAAATATCGCTGCTCGATAGGTAAATATCGATTGATTTTTACCGACTCGAAACGTTTCAATGAAAAAGTAGTCATACTTTACATTAGTTCTTTGCCTACTCTTCCATTGAAAAATCTTATTGAATTGATATTTACCAATCTAACAGCGTTATTTACAGGGAATAAAATCAAAAAGGCGAAATCAACCTTTTCAAGTTTAGTCAATTTTGCCCTTAGGGTAATAAAAGTCAGTTTTTCATGTTTTTTGTTTTGTTTTTTTTGATTGAAAATTTATTTTTTCATTTTATAAAAAAGGAAGAAAAGCTTTCGGAGTACAAGGGAGGAGTAGGCCAAGGAAAACTCTATTATATATGTAACAAAAACAAGCTGCTCATCTGCTTTTTTAGACCAAGGAAAAGACAGAGACTGAGAATCCCATTATAGGCTACAGTGGGCTATTTACATTCTGGTTAGAAGGGATATTTATGTCTGATGGGACAGATGGTTTAGAGTTATTTTGTTCATTGCTGTCAATCTGAAAATATCTCCTGTTTCTATGGGTGTGCATTAAGATCCATTGATTTTGTTAGCAGAGGCTGAACAGCAGGTACACCGTATCTCTGTGTCTTTCGTGTGTTAATTAAAGGCAAAATGATGCACAAGAGTCATTTAATCATTTCCAGGCCAAACACATTCTACTGTTTATTACACATATTACATTCTTAAATAAAAATGCGTCACATAACATTTTTGCATAGATATCTTACAATATACCAATTTAAAAAAGAATTATGAAACAGACCAGTAACAAAAATAAATTTTTCTTCATTAATAATTTTGTAACATTAACATACCACCATCATATAATACAAATAATATTTTTATTTAAATCGTAAGACTTTTTTTTTTTTTAAATTTTTTACAGCAAAACAAAAAAAAGACAACATATTTTCCTATATAAAAACACAAATAAAAAAAGTAACCAAAAAAATGTAAAATAAAATGTAAAAAAGTAATAAAAACTAAATCCATTAAGGGAAAACGGAGAGCTAAGATATTGGGTACTTCTGAGATATAGTAGAAATACCATAAAAGGCCTGAGAGAATATAAATAAGGGTCTCTCCATAAGCACTTGTTTGACAACGCCTGGCCAGTACATAGATAATTGAAAGAAAGAAATTATAGTGCAAAATTAAACATTTTCAAGCATTTTTTTCCAGTTTGAGTGGCATTCAGAATTTTTTTCAAAGGAATTTGTGGATGATCGTTAATACTTGTAAAATCTGGAATAAATAATGTAGGCCTAATGGCAGTACACTAGTGCATCTAAGACCAAACTCTTAGAACAAGTGTCATTAAAAATCCATATGATTACTCCATACAGCTATGCTTGTATGTAAAATCAGATGGTTGCATAAAATAACAATGTTAATTTTCTGAATGAGAGAATTTGTAACCAATGCACAAATCATAATGAAATCAGTCTTTTAATGATACCAACTTGGTCCTGGAGATGTACATTTTCATTTTGAATATTATACTATATCTTTAAGTAAACCAACATAAGCATTCTTACCAGATGAAAACTATGAGACAATGAATTACCCAAATATAAGATGTATCAGACATGAAGAATAGCATACGCACTAAATCTGTCATATTGTACTATCAAAAACAAGAATTTTACTACATCAGTGTATTTAAAGGTTTCATGGCCTTTGTGAATACCTCTATTTAAAGACAATGGCAACACTAGTATACTGGGCATATTTACTATGACCACTTTGACCATATCGATTGATTTCACCCCATATTGTTTTCAATTATTATTTCCCTGTACTTTTCGATTCCCCTGATTTACAAAGGATACATAAAAATGTTTTCCCAACAAAATAAATTGTTAACAGGGGCACACATTGCAATTGTTTTCTATGGGGGTTTCTTCTATTACAGATTGATATCAATGTTTCTTTTCAATGGGGAAATATTATGGGCTTAGGCTAAATGACTGGACAAACTCCATAGGGAATAATAGGTATTCACCAGCCTGAGGGCAGAGAATTCTTTTGGGGAATAAAATGTTTATTGAACAGTTTAGTAAAAAGGAGAAACCAGTGATATCGTTAAATATGGGATGTTTATCCTGCATTTAGACTGTTCAACTTTAGTAAATGTGCCCAAGAGAGTTTTTGCCACATATAATACATCAGTAATCACAGCTGATTCAATTGAATGGACAACTCCCCTTTAAATTTTGTACATAGGCCATATACAATACAAAAACATGGCCAAGGTGTTTTGACACAGTAAATCGCCAAGTCTATAGTTGTCAATATAAGTGAATACACCACAGTGTGTCAGCATTTTTAGTATGTAAAGTATATGCTAATTTAACCTTTGAAGAATCTAAAACTTCCAAGTAATAAGGATAGCATTGTCTCCTTCTTAAACTATAAAATCTTATACAAATTCAAAATGTCTAAGGGAAAATTACATTTTTTTTTTTAAACAAACTTTATGGCATTAGTACTGTTACAGATAAAAATCACTTCCTGATAAATAGGCTCAGGGGAAAAGTTTGACTTTATTGTTGTCTTTTTTCAGAGGCCTCATAGAACAATGTTCTTTGTGTGTAAAATAACATCTATTTGAGTTAACAATTTACCTCGTAAGATGGCAAAGCAAACTGTACATTAATGAAAAACCCGACGACTGATCTGGAATGAAATTCTGCAGAGAGACATTTGAGATGGACACGTTTCTTCAGGGCATTATACAGGCTAAGACTGAAGGAGAATTTAGAAATAAGAGAAAAATCCAGTTTGTTTTCCTCATATAAAATAAGTTTTTCTTCAAAAGTGGGGTCATGAAATAGGGTGCATTACAGTAATCCCTAGGTTTTTACAAAGTATCACGAATGGCATCGAATCTTCCTGAGATCCAAAGACTGCATGTTACTATGAAATGTGTCAAAACCATTAAATACCTAAAAAAATATCACTGACCACTGAAAAACAAAAGCATTTACTTTGGAGAAAAGAAAAAAAAAATTTGGCGTGATGAGACTCTAACCGGCTAAGTAAAAACAGAGTATTCTGGAAGCTTTTCAGGTCCCTGTGATTCTTTTGTTGGGCAAGCACTTCAAGAGCACAAAGTTCTGAGAGCTTCCCATTTATTTTCCCATACTAGATGAAAAGAGACAAATAGAATTCTGCTTCTAATCTACTGACTAACACAGTAAAGGATGTTTTATGGTTTTAGTCACCATTAACCTTATACAGGATTTTTTTCCCTACAAAAACAGTTTTTCACATTAATAACTTTGTTTAAAATTCTGAATGAACTCCAACTTTTATGATTTTTTTTCTTTTTTTTTTTTTTGTTTTTATACATATTTTTTTTTTCGAACACACAAAAAAGGCCTGAAAAATGGAGCGCTACAAAGGAAACCCTCTGAACCCTGCCCATGCCAGAGGGAAAGCAAGATATTGCACTGCAGATCCTTTGGGCATTGCAGGGACACATACAAGAAAAATAAAACTTCAGGCTTCTAATGTTTTCTAGCTAGACATTTTCATTCATGGGGTTAAAAGTAAGGCAGCAGAATTACCCCATACTCACTAAACATCTGCTTACCAAGAACTTCCAACAAAGACATCAACAACACAATCATTCTTCTCTTTCATTCAAAGGAGGGAAGCAGAGGCTGTATGTCTACTCAGCCTCTGTGATCTCAATACAAGATTGAAAAAGTGCAACATTTATAGAATACTACACTAGTCTTGATCTTAAAGTGATCTTTTTCAGGATTATACTTATGATAGGGGAAGGAAAGAGTCACCAAGACCCAGCAGGCAACGAATGATATTTTAATACCATGACAATCTTTTCTTTAACCTATTGTGTAAAAAGACACCTCAAGCAAACATGAGCTTTGAAAATAAATATTCATTAAAGAAAAAAAAAGAATAAATTTGGAGAGATTATATTGTTTTAGATATTTGGCAGATCCCAAAGGTTTCTAGAAAAAGACTGACCATTTAAAATATAAGGGTTTTTATTGGGAGAGAAAAGCCAGTTTAGGACTTTTTGAATGTTCAAGACACACAAACATGTTCTCTGCCAAACTACAGCAGGTCTATATGATCATTAATACAGTAAAACAGCTTGGATTTAGCATATAAAAGTGCACCTGTCACTGCCCTCCCAATGTATTCCTCTACATTCTACATGCCATGCAAACCTTGTGTGCAGTTCCTGCTGAACTGGTGCTCTCCATTTAAATGTTACGCTTTGAACTGGTTACTGCAGAGAGATCAGATCGGCTACACCCTGATCCAAATGGTGGGAAACATTAGGAGGGTGACTGGTACCCTTTAATGAGAGATACTTAAGTGATGTTTAGCCAAATAGCTGTATAAAATAAACTTCCTCAATGAATTCAATCTGGATTTCACAGAAAACTTTAAAAAATAATTATTTATCAAATGCTATTATAATTGGAAATCATTTTCGTGCTCGGAATGTTCTGAATGCTATTTTGTCTCCAATTGCAAGCTGTTGTGAGTAAGCAGTTTGTGCAGTGATAGTAACTATGCTATGTTGTACATAATGCATGGCATGGTATACAGTATGTGAATCTGATTTTCCAGGACTGGCTATGACATAGATTAATACAGAAGTACTGGGGTCAAAAGAGTAACTGTTTCAAGAAAAATATCGCTAGCTTATGGATAGATACTTAGATTTTCCTTATTTATGTTTATCTTTATTATATGATAGGTGTGATTCATTTAAGCACCACGGTGGTATTAGTAATATAACCCGTTGAAAGATTCACCACATGTACAGCTGAATGACCGTTGATCTGGTAATGAGTGCAGCCTTTATATCTAATAATCACCTGGTAAGATGTTATTTGTCATCTCAATTTTATGATTTCAATTTAAAGGTGGTTGTTTTGGCTAATTTACATTGTACAGAACATTTAAAAGTTTACTTTGTATAAGTGTGTTTAGAGAAGCACGTTGATCGTATGCAGTTGTGTCCCTAGAAAATGGATTTGTTCATTTCTAGATTTGCCCAGCGGCAATACAATGCTTTGTGTTTCACAGGTGTGATTTTAGTATATTTAAATAGGTTTACAATTTATAGAACATATTAGCTTTAGATTTTCCTTTCCTCAGTAAAATAAATCTCAGACAACTGTGGAGTATATATATATATATATATATATATATATATATATATATATATATATATATATATAAACCCTGTATGTTTCCATTTAAACATGCATATGTCAATACTGCTGAATTATATAGATAAAGAAGAGAATTATTTCCAAAGAAATATGGGGTATGGGGTGTGCCTTTTAAAATCATGCTGTGCAAGGGATATTAGCATCAGATATCCTATGCAGCATAAGCCTTTTCAACTAGATACAATTTCACACTAAGAGCAAAGCTGTTTACTGAAAAACTGCTCTCCAAATGCATAAAGCCACTACAAGAAACACATTAAAAAATCAAGATAGACTGCAGCTCATATCACGCAATAATGAACCTCTCTCTTTTTCAGATCCATTTCACAGTTGTAATAAAGTCATTTAAGTTGCCTGATATGGTACAGGTGTTACACTGTAGTACATACTACTTGGTTCTATTTATATGGCAGGTTGAAGTAGAGCAGACAAAATGCTTATCAATATATTCGCATTTTTGGAATATATATGAATATATTTGGAATGAGGCAAGGCGTGAAGACTCTGCTTAGTGGGATTGCATCCATTTGCAATAAGCTTTCGATATTTGGTTCTAGTACAGGGTAAAAAGGGCTCTGTGCTTATATATGATTAATTCTTAATCATAATGTAATGGATAGCGCCAGCTATAGAAGGCTAAGTGGGGTTTTGGGACCTACTACAAGAAAAATAGCAGTGCTTTCTTTAAGATATAACTGAATATTATGTGATTTATTGGATCTCACACAGAACCCAGAGTATCTATATCCCCATATCATTAAGATGGTTCTACTTTTAGATATTTTGCAGTAGCAATTGGGTCACATCAGTACTAAGTATCTTCAAAAATTAGTCTTGCTACTAGTAAGTATTAATAACTGGTGTTACCCAATAATATATGGGCTGTTATCCAGAAGACATAATTTATGCTCCTATACAGCATCTCCACAAATAACCAGTACAAGCTGTGTGCTACCTACACATTTTCTGTTGTGAACTACACATGATGCATGTCATGGCAGTCTCACTGCCAGATCTTGCAGAATATTTGATAGCAAATGGAAAACTCTAGAAGTCACTGCAGGCTTGATTACCAACAAATATATCAAAGTGAACAGCTGAAACAGTATAGGAAACCAAAGCATACAACCTGGAAATCGAATGTTCTGATTCCACATACTAGCTAACAGTTGCTGCTGGTAAATATACAACCGCAGCACTTGGACAGCATGCGTATGTCTACTTGTAACCTATGATATGCTACATGCCTTGAAAGTGTTGAAAGCAAATGCTCCTCATGTTATAGAAAGGCATACTAAATTATTTTATGAATGTAATTTGTAATCTATTTCCCTAAAATTCTGATGGAGTGAATTACTTCTACAATAAATTTCCCGTAGGCACCAATTAAAATTCACCTAAAACCCCTTAAACATGAATGCCAATTTTCTATCTTCTAAATCCTTACAGGGAGATACACTAGATTTGTACACAGATATTAGTTATCAAAATGGCCAGTAACAAAATATGTACAAAAATCATCCCTTCATTTTCTGCCTGCAATGATATATTAGTAGAATCTGCCCAAAAAAATTGCCTCTGCAGAATTATGCATCAAAGCTGTAACAATAACAACAGCATCTTCATCCCAAGATCTTTCTTCCTGTCACCGCCATGCCAATGCAAGCAATATGGCTGCCCCTAAGCATACAAATGAACTTAAGTACATGAATTAAGTTATAATTTATTGCTAAATTATGGGAAAAGAATGGACAGGTATATACCAAGATTTGATTTTTTTTTTTTGATGTGTAAAACGAAATATTGAAGATTATAAAATTGAGGGGAGAATTTACCATTGTGCGAAGTGAGCTCCGAATCCTTCAGCTCACTTCGCACAGACTGATATGCGCTCGCTGATGTCCTGCATGCGGACATCAGCGAATGCTTTAAAGGGATTCCAGTCTCGGTGAGGCGGCTCTTTTGGTCTCACCAAGACTGGAATCCCTTTAAAGCGCTCGTTGATGTCCGCGTGCAGGACATCAGCGAGCGCATATCAGTCTGTGTGAAGTGAGCTGAAGGATTTGGAGCTCACTTCGTACAATGGTGAATTCCCCCCTAAGAAACTCAGATTAAGCCAACAGTGCCCTATTAACCAAATAACCACTTGGTGGATGCTCTCTGAACATGCTTCTATGAACCCAGATTTGAATGTGCAACAGTACTCACAGTACATTCTGTGTCAGTGCAGCAAGAACCTTTTTCTTACTGATATTTGTGAAAAACAACAGGCTTAATTCTAAAGCTATAAAATGTTTCACTAAACACCTGCAATTGTCAAAATAAGTAATAAAGGATCTTTTTCACTATCCATATGTGAGCTACACAGTTATATGATAAGTTAATATTTGTCATTCTTACAATACCATTAGTTCAGGTAACTTACAGCATGTGATGTATATATGTACTAATGAACTCAGTGCTACGTTAAAACAGGTTTCATATAACTGTAACAAACCAGTCATTTTGAGTTCATTAAAAAAAATAAAAAAGCATAAAAAGACCCACTGTTTAAACTAAATTATTTCCCGCAGAACACAAATGATCGGAATAAAATTTCAGTAACAAAGGATCATCTTGATAATCATTTGAATTTTTAGAATAAAATGATATTAAGGTTGCTTAACACATATAAATGACTCTTGGCTTTTATCACACCAGTAAAAACCCATCAGAATGGCCATTTGTTAAAATATATATTAAATATTTTTATATGCAGAAGCAGAAGACTACAAGGATTGTCAACAAGCAGTGCTTCAGGTATATGTAAGTACATTTTGTTTTAAAATCTTTGGAATTATACATTTTTCTTTCCTCTTTTATTGTTCACAAGGTTTTTTGTTTTTTTTTGGGAACACTTAAAATGTTCTTAAGATTTTGGTCTCGGATCATGTCCATTTTCTACTCCTTATCACAATGAAATAATGGGTTTTAAAAAAATGTTTGCAGTGAGAAAAGAAAATGAGTAGGCAGGTTTTAAATTTCAGCAAAGAGAGAAAAAGTGAAAAACCATGAAACTGCCTGAGGGAGTGAGTCTTACTAGATAGAACCTCTGGCATTTAATGGCTTAAATCACAAGTGCCAAAGCTGCTCTTTAAATTATCAATCTATCCCTTCTTTTTATGTTTCAAAGGTTAATGCTTCATTTTTTTTTTTTATTTATAGTTTTTTTTGTTTTTCATTTTTTCTTTTTATACTTTTTTTTTGTTTTGTTTTCTGTTTAACAGTCAAGGAGTCAAAACAAGTTAAAAATAGGCAAGTTAACTGGGATTAAAGAGCTGTGTTTCATCTGGGTACAGTGGGACCAAATGTGTAGCAGACCTGGCTACTCATTAATGGTCCCAGAATATACAAAATATACAACCTATCCCCTTCCACACCTACTTGAATTGACCACTTGATAAGATATGATCGACAGTCTCTAAAGGCAAGACTAGTGTTTATGTACAGAAATGATTCAGAATATAATGGATTCTGCTGTGTTTTGCAAAACATCAGTAAAGTACTGATTTTAACAGGAAAAGTTAGGTTGTTTGTTGACCCCTGATGTTACAGACATAAGATCATACTTGAATTAGCGCTCCAACAATGCAGGCTTGTAAAAAAAAATAATCACCCATAGAAGTGATATACATTTCTGCATTTTAGAGCTCATAACTGATTTTTAGACCATCCCAATAGTGACCTTAACATTTAACTTCTGCTTTCTGACCCTTAGTCAATCTCACAAAGTCAACCTACTGTACTATAAAGTGTCCTCCATTATCCAGAGTTGTATGGATTTATATATTTGGCTTTTTGTTGGTGTTAGACACTGAAACAAAATATTTAGTACAAAATGCAGCTGCTCTGGAAATAACATCAAGTTTCTAACTAGTTATATTGTTAGGACTAAAAGTCACTGGTCAAGCACAATTTTGGAAAGTTCATTGGGAGAAGGCTTAGAGCCTATTGACATTAGAAGCCAAGTCTAATTTGCTGGTCCAATCCAGGCTAAAAGTGTCCAGACAGAGAGTAAGAAGCTTGTCCATTAAGAGAATGTAAGTTTGCAATGATTTTCATTGCTCCTGTTTAAAGTAAACACAACTAAAGATCTCGGTGACAAAATAAAAATGTAAGGTCTTTAACCTTTGGAAGTGCACACATTGGTAGTTAGGACAACTAGGTTTAATAATTAAGATCCATCCTCCATCAGTGTTAGCGGCTTTTACAAGTCCCTAGTGCATATTGTGTGCTACACAGAAAATAAGAAAAAATAAATAAATTAGGGAATGAGGGAAAATATATGTGTATATATATATATATATATATATATATATATATATATATATATATATATATATTAAAAATGTCCTTCCATTATCAAGTTCTATTGAAATTTAGACCAAATAAATGTGGAAATTTGGTCATGCTTGTGTCTTCACCTGTTTACTGCCAGTAAGGCCTACGGCATTGAGATAAAAAGGATCTCTTAAAAGCATCACAATCAGGTAAAACCACAGAGGACTATGTAGCGGGATCCTGTCCTGAAATAACATTTTCTATTTTGATAAGGAGTCTTCAAATGCACACATGAACCAACAAGCTCATGCACTGAAATTTGGTTTCCTAGTTCCGTCTGTTTCTTTTTCTCATAAATCATTTTTCAAAGAATATATTAGTGCTACAACAATGCAACTCGAAAGTGGATTTTTAGCAGCTTCTGAGATGCAATAAATGAGTTCTTCAGAGCCCCTGAAGTCTACTGTCCACTTGCAGAGAAGACTTATTCTCTTGGTTTCCATTGTGACACGTATAAAAGCACCCCAAATGTTGATGTTTAGGATATTACTGATCCTTAACTATTCAACTCTTCATCCTTCTGCACATTTTTCATTTTTCAACCAGGCTGGGGTAAGGCATAACAAAGTGTGTCCTCTCCAATATGTGAATGTGTGGAGGAGTGTGAACTTGATATGGATTTTGTGTATAGAGTTTTAAATGTGGCAATGTTCTCCTGCATAACCACAGGCGTCCAGGGTAACCTATGGTCTTTTGAAGGCTGAGACGCCATTTCAGTTTCCACTGTCCTTAAATATGTCTCTTCATATGAAGGGCAAGATGATCAGATCTTGAAAAACACCTAGAACAAAATAAATAAAGAAAGGAATGATTAGAAACGCTTTAAAACATTTTCTCAATCAAGCCAAACATTTTTTCTTTAACTTAAAGATTACTACATTTTTAAATATAATCTTAACATAGTAATACTTTAATTTATAGTAGTAATATAAGAGTCAATCATATTTATCCCCTTTTATATAAAACTAAACTACCCAGTGTTTGGTTGAAAGGGAAATAGTAAATTTCTAAATCCAAAGAGCAATCATACTCTCTTGCTGGGTCAGCCCCACATATATGCTTATTACCCTGATATTTTTGCCAGATAGAGATCCAAAACTTTATTTCAATAATAAACTGTTTATGCCAAAACAACCTTATGGGGTTGGCATACTACATGTTTATTTCCCTTACTGCAAATCTGTGTGGAAATTCAGGGTGGAAAAAGCTGGAAAAAAAATTAAATGCTCTCCTGGAATTTCACAGGACATTATAATCTGTGGGAAAATTACTGGCCATCAAACTGTATGGTAATTACTTTTATGATGAAAGGGAAGATGATATTAAAAGAAGTTATGGTTATACAATATCTTCTTGTTTTACAGAACAGAACGGAGCAAATCAAAGTCAGGAGCAAGTGCTGTTAAAGTCAAACATTTGAGTCTGACGTAGAAATTGATTAAACTCGGAAAGACCGCTCTCTGTCTTTCCAAGTTTATCGAGTGAGATCTCGCATTGTTCTCGAGAGATTTTTTTGAGATCCGAGTTTTTCTATCTTAATTTTTAGAGGGAAAGGTAGCCATTAGTAGTATGGCTACCTTTCCTTCAAAAAATTAAAAAAAAATTAAGATTGAAAGACTCGAACTCGAAAAATTCTTGCGAGAACAATGTGAGATCTCACTCAATAAACTCAGAAAGAGTGAGAACAAGTTTAATAAATGTAATAAATTTCGCCCTGAATTTATATTCTTATAATCTCTTACTATAAGACTAACAAATCCAGACCAAATAATTTTCTGTTTTCTTTTCATATGGTTTACAATAGGATCTTGGAAAACAAGTAATACTGAGGTTTATATTATGTGAGCAATAAGGATTTGCACTATATCTTCATTTTTTTTTATGAAGAAAATTAACTGACACAGCTCCTGTACTAACATATACTGTCTGTTTTTCATGGATTTATTATTTTTTTTATTGTTTTTTAAGCTTCTCCTCCAAATCCAAAAGTATTCTCCTGAGATTTGGTCCAAACACTATGAATTTGATGATTATTTACCTCTCCTCTTCTCACATCACTGCACCTTATGCTTGCTTTTGATTTCAGAACCATCTGTTGAAGATCCATTAGCCTCAGCCTGAGTACTTCCACAGCCCTTAATGTTCTCTCTGAAAGCCTACATTTCTCAGGCTTGGCTGCAAAACTCTGGGTTATAGTTCCTCCCCCCTTCAAGATGCACATGATTTCGTTAGGATGTCAATTAACAGGGTGCTGAGTGTTCTGTCATTTAGACAATACTGAGGATATTTACACACAAAATTATAATGTGGCTAATCTACAAAAATATATCTATCACTATGCAAAGCCTTGCTGGTAAACAGGTATCACACTTATTTTAGTCCAGATAAAGGTAGCAGTCTATGGGCCTCATTGAGTAAAGAGTGAATTCACCTGTCAAATTCACCTCACTACAATTTGAGTCACATTCTCAAAATAGACACAAATTGACTTCACACTTGCTGAAAAAGTAGACAGCAGCAACTGCTGTCTCATACGTAGTGTGGCATAATCAGGCAGATAGAAGTAGGATGAGAAGTCAGGCAGAGTTAGGCAAATTCGACCAGTGAAGGGCAGTGATGTCACTCTCACACTGTCCCATTAACTGTATTCTGTGAATATTCTATTTCTATGTCAGCTTGTCTCTAGGTCATGTTGTCATTTAATCACAGTCACCACTGTTACTTTTGAATGAACAGTCACCTTACACAACACTGGACCCTGCCATCAATCTCCCAATTCATTAATCTGAAGTGGTGAAGTCAAACAGGTGAGTTCGGAGCAGTTCACCCAGTTGCAAGTGCACCTTCGCACTTCTCCACTTAACCAATAGTACAAATAGCTGTGCATGCACAGGTAAAATGGTGCAAAGTGCTCTGTAAGACCAAGACTATTGTAGTTGCCCAAATTGATTGTGTATTCACCACTTCGCAGAGTTTGGTCAATAAGAGAACATGGGGAAGTGGAGAATAGATGCAAATTCATATCTCTATGCGACTATTTGGACTTTAGTTAACGAGGCCCTATGTGTTGTTTGTTATTAACAACAAATTTAATGACTAAGACAAAAGATTTGCAAAAACTGATAGTGCCACATTTGCCTAAATAAAGTTATTTATGAACCAAGAGTAACTTTCACTTGTTTCTATTCAACTAAACAAGAAATACAAGTATTTGTTGCAGTGACATTTCCACACAGTTGCGGTGACAGATCTGGCTGTTCCAACAAACAAAGGAGTACCAGGTGCCAAAACAGTAATGTTGCCAGCCAACATCTTATTTAATTGCCATAACATGTTTCAGACTTGGTTGCCAAGAATTAGAGAAAGGGCAACCATGCCCAAAACATGTTAAGGCAATTAAATATACTGTAGTGCAACAATTTTGTACCTAGTATTCCTTTGTTTGTTGTGACTGCTGTAATATGTGATACACAGGACACGTGGAAGAAAGGTGCAGACCTACACAACATCTAAATACAGAAGAAGAGAGGTTGACAACACAAATGGATATTTTTTAAAAGAATCCAATTTGCTATTTCCATCCCTTTGCTATTTTCTATCATATAAGAGATTTGATTTGTAGTGTACTGTAGTACTGTTAGCTAGCTTTAATTAACCTTTATTATCTCTTTAACATTCCTACCTACTTTTCCCTACAGGTTACAGTAATTTATGCAGCAACAGAATAATGATCCACTTTCCAAATTTCTAACACTCCAGACTTGCTAATATGTGTGACCTGTGTTATACACAGGAATGATGCCAATGAAACAAATGTAGAGCAGTAAGAAGATATCTGACTGCTGCTACTGTCCTTGGGAAAAACAGTGCTCCCCATTCTAGAATTAAGTAAGGCATTTTTTGGTTGCACTTTATGGATGTCTTCACAGAAAAGGAACAAAAACAATGAAAAATATTAAAAGAGAACTAAAGTGTTGAATGGCAAGGGTTGAGGGAATATGGGGCGTCTATTAGTTATACTTACTGTCATATGTCTTTTGTCCCCTGTAGCCTCCTCCTTTTGCTCCAGATGCTCTTCACTTTATAGATTCCAGCTTTGCAATCTTACAACAGCTCTGCCTCCTCTTCTTCATGTGCAGAAGTGGTATTAGGTCCCAATACCGCTACTACCATATGTGCACCAGAGAGAAGACAGGAAGTGCTGCTGGATCACCATACTGGAATTAGCAGTGAAGACTGGCTGAAGCAAAGAGGAAGTAGGGGACAAAAGATATATCGGTAATTTGGCATTCGAGCAAGGAGAATCTGTACACACTGCACAATGGTAGAATGTATGAGGAAATGAAGCAGAAGAAAATGAACATTCCCTATCACAGTCTGTGGCAAATACCATTTCTTGAATTTGGCTAAAATGAATAATTCTGTTTATGCATATTACTGACTGCAGCTCATTTTCAACAAACGTGCAGTCTCAAGTAAGCCATAAATTGCTCACTACTGGTTAGTAAATTAAGCAAATGGGAATGTGCCAATGCTGAAGGCAGTATGCAATTGTTGTCCACTAACGTACTTGCATTAAAATGGGGAAAAGTTGACATATTGTGCAATAATGTACCACTGACATTCACTGATAACTTACCTTACCAATCTGACTTATATATAATTTAACACATTTGGGTAGATACATGAATGTAGTTGCTCAGTCAATCCATATACACATTGACATTTTTCTTTCTATGAGTACAGTTGCTATGGATAGCTCGCCTCTATGACAGACAAAGGCTGTTTTGGGAAGAGATGTGTGATAACACTGCAGTAATCTGAAACCCGAGAGGCTTGGCTGGTGTCCATTCCATCTAAATGTAACCTTAAATGTTTTGTGTATTATTTGAGAAGCCATAAGCAGTCATAAAACGTAGCATTAGCGGTAACTCCATCCCGCTCTATAAACATTTAAGGCTCTGTTACGGAGAGCTTGTGTCTCTATTATGGCTTAAGAGAACAACAGAAAATGGGTTTTTAAAAAGGTATTGTATCAGGACACACACAGTTCTGTTCAAAGAAAGAGGGTGCATACATTTCTCAGTGGAAAAGAGGAATATACAGCATTTACGTCTGTTTGGGCCCAAAGTCATTAAGTTTGACAAAGGAAATATTTAGTCCCCTCCATCACTTTAGGGAGGGTCCAGTTGTGATACTTCTAATTGCTTCCTAGAGCAAAGCAGGCTTCTTTAATTAGTTCTGTTGCCTTGTTCACCTTTGTTTCCCCCTTCCAATACAAATACATAAGTATCTCACAACTTCTTTCCTATACATAGAAACTCCTTTATTAATATATGTTACTTTACCTACACTTTTAGAAATGATAAGAAATAAGATGGGTAAGTAAGAAGGGTTGAGACTTGCATACACAGCAGCTTCTGTTATCATAGATCATAATTTACTATTATAGTAAAAACCTTCAACAACAAAATAATTCACTGAGGAACTTCTGTAAGCATAAGCATGTTACATTTACAAATGATTTGTCAAAACAAACCTTATGCAATTTTATCATTGTTTTTAAAATACTGATGTAATTGTATATGAGAGAATCTGAATGAGGTAGGTGTGGTCAATAAAGGATACATATTGATTGCCTGGTATCTACTGTCTCTTCCGATACCTAAATGGATTCTAACAGCTATATACTTAAAGTGTAAGTAAAGTTATTGACCAAACTATACATATATATTATATTTATAATGTAGAAACATAAACTGAAACATTGAAAAGTAGAAATGATTTTGTGTTTTTCAGTTCTCACCTCTTAATCCTGCTGCCTGTCTCCCCTGCATTTCTGTGTACTTGCTTCCTGTAATAGTGCCGAGAAGCCCCACCCCCTGATGAGGTCACACAATGACTCATTCTGCTAGTGCATGCTTAGTAATCTGATACTTTCCTCTCAATGATAAGCCCTGCATCTTTGAATTCCAACTAGGAAGGAGCTGGTTTTTAAGACAGAGAATGTGAGAGGGGTGGGGGCATGGCCTTCTCTACTAAAGGAAGGAGGAACATTTTACAGAGGGATTACAAGTGCTGCAGAGTGAAAAGGTGAGAGGATTTTACTAATCGTTTTTTCACTTTACAATACTCTAATGGGGCAAACTTTATAAATAGGGTTTACTTACACTTTAAAAGGACAAATATAGTGGGAAACATATTTATAGTAAGGTTTAGAGCAAATGAGTTACATTTAAGGTGGCATTTATTTATCTTTGTTCCCATCTCAAGGCAATAATTGGTAATAGCTGCTGATTATTTTTTCCATAGGGTTTAGGAATTAACAAACTGGTGGGCTGGTTGGTCCAACAGGTCAGACAATATAGTTTGTTTAAGGAGGTAACAGAGAGTTCTGTTTTTTGTAGCCTGGGTGAATATTTAAATGATTGAGGTAGGAATGAGCACATGAATGTACAACAGATCTGACTATTTGCTCAACCTGGGGTAAACAACTGAAATACTCAGTAACTTGTATTAGCTTATGGACACCAGATCAGCTGAAAACGCAGGGACACTTTTGACATAATGTTAGTCTAATCATCATGGACAGGAAACTTTTAAGAACATTCTGTTTTATAGAGTATGACAAACGTCTATTTTCTAGATTCACTGCTATAGATGCAAACGTATACATAGCTTATCTAGCATAACAAAGGGACATTTAATTGTATATAATACAGGAAATTACATATGCTAGCTATTGTTTTATGTTCACTCAAGATATTGTATCTGTCTCTCCTCACCTGATGTCTATCATACTTGGAAGCTGTGAAATTAAGTTATACCACCCGATGATGTCAGACTAAGCAACTAATATCATGAAGTCACTCACCCAGGTTTAAGGTTGTATCACATATGACAAATCTTTTATCACACTTGACATGTACTGACTACAATGATATGAGAGGTGATAAGGAGGCTTGTGGGAAGAGGAAATGAACAATGTTTTTTAAACAGTAGATAAAATATCAGTAAGGCTTTTCAAACAAACATTTAAAGTGACTCCCAACCTATTTTGTGAATGTCAGGTCTGATATATACAATATTTTACCCTTTCTCCTTAAATTTCCATAGTTAAATAGTTAGTAAAAAAAGACATAGGACCATCATTTTAACCTAATTAAAAATGAAATGGGTATTTATATTAATCTTGAACCAGATGAAAATGAAAACTCATTTAAATTTTATTTATCATAGGAGATATTCCTTCCTGAAGGGAAAATCAAACTGGATATTCATATGTATTTAAATAGCTCCGGTTATGTTCTTTTAATTAACTATTTAAACTCTTTTCTTTATTTTAAGTACTCCAGAAGTTTTGCTAGCACCAACTAATGTGTAAGTTTTTTCCCTAATTTCACAGCCCTAATGGAAAAAGTTTTTGGCAGATGGGGAATAACACATCTTTACAAAAGTTAGGCAAATCCCTGCAAATAATCCCTGCTCTTATAGCAAGAGGCTTGTGTGCTTTCTACTGGTATTTAATTCCATCTCCCATACCATGTAAGTAAACACGTGATTGTTAATGGTGTAGTTTAAAGATGGCTTCATTTTCTGGGCCAATAGTAAACATTTTGAAAGCACTCCAAATAATGTCAATAATTATTTCTTGTGGTGCTAGTTCCCTGGATGTGTGGCAGGGTCCATGTAGCATGTGAAGATCATAGGAAGGGCTGCACACATAGTAAAGTTGGTGTATAACTTTTTACATTAGTGAAATATTTTGAGGGGTTGATACTATCAGGCTGACACCAACTATACTGTGTGCATGCAGTCCCTTTCTATGATCTTTATTTTCTGGACCCCCAAATACTAAACACTCACAAAATCAGAGGCATCTTATAGATTGAGTTGGAAGGACATGTAGCTGACTAACATTAGACAAGAGCAGCACAGTGGAAGAAGCTTACCTAGATTGTAACTGGCCCACACAAAATAATAACTTCGTTATTATTGTGGGTAAAGAAGTAAGCTAGGTAGGATGGCGAGTAAGATAAGTAAAAAGTAAGATAATGTATTCTTTATGCAAACACCCAAATGCTAAATGACTAATATTTCTACAACTGCATACAATAAACTGGGACCTACTCTACTATTTTAAAGAATGCAATGGAACATGGACAACTCCATATAGGCACAAGGCTTTACAGATGAAGGTAATAGCTGAGCATCCATTATTGGGGTGTACACAGCTTTAGAAGTAAAAGCCGAGAACATATAATGTTGTGTCCCAATTTAAAATAAGTGTCTACATACAAAAGTACATAAAAGGTAGGTAAATTATCATTAAAACCAATGATGGAAGTTATAAGGGTTTGATTACCATGGGTAAGAAGGGAAAAGGTTGTGGCGTTAAAACAAATCCACATCTAACTACAATTTGGGGCTTTTCACTAAGGTTAAGGCCAGTCAACATTTTTGCATATCTGTTCATGGTTAGAAATATTTTCACTTGTACTTTAAGCTTAGTCTTCCTTTGAAAGTTTGCAGTAATCTTAAGAACAACACAAACATGTCAATAAAACAAACTGTGTATGTGATACGGCTTTCTGAGCAGTTTCTGATAACATGCCCACGCAGAAGTGATTTCTGGGTAATAAAGAGCACAGATAGGGAACAATGAAAGTACAAAGCAATGCTATTTATTGGACAGTATCACGATGTGTTTTTGTTTTTTTATCTTAACAAGCAAAAGTCAAAATGAGACAGAAAACCTTATTAAATATAGTCTGTCAAAGAACCTACAAAAAAACACATAAAATATAACCTATATACATTAGCACATTTTATTGTAAAAAGTAGCCCTACTGATAACTGTTTTGCTGAAGGCTTCTGTTAATTTTTTCTAATTAAAATATGTGTATGCATTGAAAAGGTATTTTAGGGCATTGCAGATAAAAAATATAATATAGAGACTAATGGACAATTAATGACGAAACATCATTTATTTACAATGAGTAGTAATTGGTGGGTGCTGGCATTTGACTGATTAGATAGCTTGGGACTTTAAAAAGCAGGATGAACAAGAGCCCATGTTTCCTTGCAATCAAAGTAAGACTGTCTTCCTGTTTTCTTACCATTATTCTACCAGCAGCAGCTAAATATAAAACAATGACTGTATTACAGATATTTTCCTGGCCTTTTCTTTTTAATGCAACTGCTGGGTTCTCTAACCTGATAGCTCATCTTTTTTTAGCCCATTTCTAAAGTGATTAAAAACACATCCTTATTCAAAAATACTGACAAAAGCCTTACCAGGACTCAATTTGGCCTGTAACAACTAGGCCGCCCAGCTCTTTTAAGACGATAATGTCAGTCCTGTCACTTGTAATTACATAGAAACTGTGTTCCTTTCACCCTTTGACACCTACAGAAATACTCGATCCACGTGGGAGATTTTATTTTTTTTTAGCAAGCTGTAATATTTATCAACAGATTCGACTAAATTTCGGAGAAAATGCCATCAGAACTTTTGCAGGTTTTACAAACTTTACAAGGAAAATAACACTACTAGAACGATAATAGTTGAATAGGTCAAAAGCTTGAGAATTGTCCCTACCACCAGGATTAGTCTTAAGAGACCTGCTACACAGCTGTGGGCATAGTATCCAGTGTACATGAAGGGAAATTTTATTGGGCTGGTAGCTAGTCAATGCCTACAACTGACAAAAGAATGGAATCAACAGACGGGGTCATCACTAAAAAAAAACTAGGCAAGATGTTTTAAGGGTAATGTGAGACACTTTGTTTTGACACCGGTGTCCCACTGATGTCAAGCCACCTTGCAACTTTTTCAAAAGTGATAACTGTAGCAAAATACATTTAAGCAAAGCGATATTGTTGTGGCTGTCAGTGAAATCAACGGGACATGGTTTGAACTGCCTTTTACTGTTATGTTGGCAGTTTCACAATTCTGTGCCTGACATTACTCTTAAGGGGTTATTCATTAAAGTCCGAATGGTAGCGTATAGATGCGAATTCACCAAATAAAGACAGCTGCAGTAGGCTGCAACTGTCGCAGTCGCATCTTTATAATGAGAATATTGTCGCAGTCGTGACTTTATTATTGGAAAATTGTTGCAATCGTAATTATATAAAATTGTCATGACTTTACAATGGGGAAACTGTAGTGGATTTACTATGGGAATCCGTTGTTTGAAAATTCGGCAGTTGAATTCGCACCTTAGTGAATAACCCCCTTAAAGTAGCTGATTAGCAGCTTTCAGTCTGATGTAGATATCATACTTATGCTAATTTACACTATTGCTATATTGTGTCAAATTTACAATCATAGTTATGCTAAGTCTTTATTTGGGTCTCATTTTCAGCTGCAACAAGATATCTAATTATTACAATTAACTTTTCCGTTCAAATATTCACTTCAAAAATATCATCCTTGCTCACTATTACTTCTTCTAATGGACATTGCCTTCACATGAGTTATTGTGTCTCATGGCATTATAAAATCTGTACTATTGCTACACAAGCCAGTGGTGAATTATCAGACCTAGGCATTGCAGGATGTAACGACAATAAAACTACAGACACCATAGACACAGTTTACGCTTGCAAAATTGCCAATAAGAACCCTAAGGCTAGGGACACACTAGCATATACATATGGGCGCTTGTTTTTTTTTAAAGCACGTCTTGAAAATATGCTGGCACAGTTAAACTGGTGCACTTTCGGGACATGTTTTATATATAAACAATAGGCACTCACACGTCGCTTTTTGTCTCTGTGTGACCGCTATTGTTTAATTCCTATTGCAACTAATCCAGTCACATTGTTCGTGTTCATATGCTAGCCAAACACGACATGAAGCCTTCTGGGGAATGTTCCTTTCTATGAGTGTGACAGTGTACGTGTATCGGTCATTACTTTCAATGGTTCTTTCAGAACACCCTTTTTTAATTTTTTTTTTTTAAACGACACACACCTATACCTATGTATGGCCTAAAATAAACCTTTTTGCAATTAACAGTTATCAGTTAATTGCATCTGCTGCAGCTGGTGGTCTCCAATCTGTTTATGAGCACACGACAGTATCCAATTAAAAGGCATGGAATTTTATTTTCTTGGACAAATATGTAGCGAGACGAAGCATGATAACAAACATGAATAGTTTCCTGCAAGCTTCTGAGAGGTGCTCTCACCTGTCACAATGATTGCATTTGAATGGCTTTGCCCCTGTGTGCTTCCTGTAGTGCCTCGTCAGCTCATCACTCCGAGCAAAACGCCATTCACACCCTTCCCAGGAGCACTTGTATGGCTTCTCACCTGCAGGAAAAAAATGTGTAAGAACATATATTTAAAAGGGGATGTGGATTACTCTCACATAAATTCCATCAACAGTATCAGGAATATACATGGTGACAAAACCTTTACCTAATAATGGACAGACTGCCAAGACAGTAAATATTAATTTGAAATTACCACTTTTATGAAAACATCTAATTCTGTGCAGATTAAGCATGAGGAAATAAATGCAGATGGTTGCCTGTCTCCAGCAGTGATAGATACTATAGTCCAACTGTTGTCCACTGAGAGGAAGGGCCATGAGAGAAACACATGTATGTAGCCTACAGCATGAGTCACTTTCATCACACAGTCTTACAAGGTTTACACGGTTACTTCTGTGTTATATAAAGTAAGACTGGGGTCTTCACAACATAGAATAGATACATTTTACTGCAATTATTCCTTAGAAGTGGATACTGGCCAGAGCAGGTTTGTGGTTATTAGCCAGTATTTAATTTATATTTTTTCAGTATGTATGTATGTATGTATAATTTTATTTATGAGTGAGAAGAGAGTGGTCAAAAGTGTCAAATGCAGTGAATAGGTCTAGGAGAAATAGAACAGAAAAGTGACCGTTAGTTTTGGCAACCTGGAGATCATTTGTAAGTTTGTAAAGAGCAGTGCCCTGGACTGAAACCAGAATGCAGAGGGTCCAGGAGATGGTGTGCATGCAGCTAGTAAGTATGGCGAATGTAGACAAGACGTACTAGTTTAGAAGCCAGAGGCAAGAGAGAGACAGGATGGTAGTTAGCAAGGCACGCTGAGTCCAGTGTAGCTTTTTTAAGAATGGATTTAATACAGGTCTGTTTAAAAGAAAAAGGAAAAGTTCCAGAAGACAGGGAAGAGTTGAACAGGTGCGTTAGGGCAGGCACAAAGACAGAATGTTATTCTACATAGGTAGAATAATTTCTGTGTCATTAAGAGGAACAGTGATCTGGTTGCAAATATTATCAATTTGATTTCTAAAAAGTCAGCAAAGTCGTGTGGGGTAGTTTGCACACCCAAGGGCAAGGGACATAGAAGGGTGTTGAAAATGGAGAACAGACATTGGGCATTTGATTTATTCTGGTTTATGAGGGTTCTGTAATAGGATTGTTTGGCTAGGGAGAGAGAGGAATTAAGGCAAGAAAGCAAAAACCTGTAATGCAGAAAGTCTGCCCTGGAATGGGATTTCCTCCACATATGTTCTGCACAGCAAATGCAGGATCTGATAAAATGCATTTCTGCATTCAGCCAGGGGCAAGAATAATTAAAACAAATCTGTTTAGGCTGCAGGGGAGCAAATTAGTCAATAATATTAGATAAAATGGTGTTATAGGACGTAGCCAGTGCATCAGAGGAAGGCAGGGGCATGGCTAGACCAGAGGACAGAGAAGTAGCAATGGCTTGTAGATCAATGGCAGTTGTATTGCAAATAAGCATTTCAGGGGATGAAGGAGATGAAGCAGGAGAGTATGAGATAGAAGAGTTAAGAAGGTGATGATCTGACCAAGGGAAGGGACTGATGTTAAGAGCAGAGAGAGAAGCATTTTTGGTAAAAAAAACAAAAAAACAACAGATCTAGAAAGTGATCATCCCTATGGATGCTAGAGTTAGTCCATTGGTGAAGGTCAAAAGAGGAAGTTAAGTGGAGAAAATGAGAAGGCCAAGATAGAGATGGATCATCAATGTGACAGCTAAAGTCTCCCATAATGAGCGCAGGGCTATCATTAGAAATAAAAAAAGGCTATCCAGGATTCAAAGTCCAATAGAAAAGTGGCAGGTGAGGAAGCAGAGGGGCAGCCTGTATACAACATGTAAGGGTAGGGGATGGAAAAGCATGAACCACAAAGGAAGAAAAAACAAAGCAGTCAGGGATAGCAATACAATTGAAGTGACAGCTGGAGGCAAGGAGGAGTCCAACTCCACCCCCACGACCCACAGAGCGAGGAGCATGGGAGAAAGAGAGACCTCCATGGGTTAACAACGCCTCAGTAGCGGTATCATGATGGGAGAGCCAGGTTTCAGTTAGTGCTAACATGTGAAGAGAACTGGAGAGGAACAGATCGTGAATTAAAGTGAATTTGGTAGTTATAGAGTGAGCATTAAGGAGAGAGCAGGAAAAAGGAAGGGAGGAAGTTGGTAAAGTGGGGATTGGGATGAGGTTAGATGGACAAGAGGCGCAGGAGGGAAAGGCTGGGGCAGGAGAGGGTGGACAAATATAAACTGGCAAGCAGCAGAGACCAGGATTAGGAGAAATATCCCCAGCAGCAAGGTTAAGAGGGAAAGTAAATGAGAGGAATATTTAAATGGAGAATGCCAGGACTATTTGGAGGAAGGGGGGGATAAACTATTATGTAAGAATGAGAAGAGAGAATAGTGGTAGCATTGGTAGATGGGAGAATAGTGGGCAGCATGAGAGAAGTAAATAATTGTGGTACGCTCAATCCCTAGCAGTATCCAAATATATACAGTAGAAATCTCCTGTAGAAAAAAAACACATGGGGTGCTCTGGAGGATGCCAAGGCTAGAATCTTCACAAAGCATGAGAGAAGTGTTGGAGAAATATGTATAAAGTATGGTAAATCAGGTGGGGAGTTAAAGGAATGGATGAGCTTAGGGAGCACAGAGCACACAACACACAAATATAGCAGACAAGCAGGAAGTAAATACATAATGGGAAAGGCTTGAATGTAAAATAAAGACAATCAAATTTTTACAATATATCAAACCAAATAATAATAAAAAAAAAATATATATATATATATATATATATTTATATCAATCAGTGATAGGCCAAAGGTAGTATCTTGGCTAATGACTACAGAATCCAACTTTGGACTGGCCATTATACAGTCATGGCCAAAAGTTTTGAGAATGACATAAATGTTAATTTTTACAAAGTCTA
>WMED01000687.1:0-10807 GCA_019650415.1 Pipa parva
ACCTAAATTAGTATTAGTTTTGAGGTGACAGGTGCACTTTAAGACATTTAAATTAATTTAGTAGTTTCTCCATAGGATTGCAGGTAGGTTTACTGTGTTATTTTGCATTATCTGAACTTGTGTAAATGCTGCAAAATAATCATGTCACAACTTGTTAAATGACAAAGCCAGCTCTGCTACATTTGTATGTGAGCTGAAGAAATCAATCTAAATATAAAAATGGCTTATATTTGCATAATAATTAGAATGTCCTTTGGCTTTTGAGTGTAAAATAAAATCCCTTTAAATACAGAAAGAAAGAAGCCTGCCTTTGTCATTGTACAATCCCATATGTATGTAGATGGATAGATATGGTAAATAAGGGATGTCTTATTATGAATGTGATGGTGTTTATATGGTATGGACCTCCAGCTGGCACAATCTCCTAATCACAATGTCTTAGGAGATTTTCACCATTAATGATAGGCTAGTCCTAGCTGTTTTCAAAATTTAATTTTTGGTATACCCATGAATTAAATATATGCATCTGCACTTATTAATTATTACTTCTACTGTATCAATCTTAAAGCATTATACATATTGTATAGATTATTTGCACATTTTATGATAAGCACTTCCCATTCTATAGTGTTACAGAATACACTCCCTTGGTAAGTAAAAGTTCTTAGAGAAATGATATATCAAGTTGTAAAGCAGGAAAATTGTTTAGTTTCTCTGCATTTTTCACAGTGAAAATTGATGCAAAGAAGCATGTTGTTCACAGATTTGGCAAAAGTTATTAAACTTGGAAAGACCGTTCTGGGTCTTTCCGAGTTTACTGGGAGAAATCTCGCATTGTTCACGTGAAATTTTTCGATATCTCAAGATCGAGTTTTTCAATCTCGATAATTTGAATTTTGGTGAAAGGTAGCCATACTTTACTTTAGTAGCAACCTTTCCATCAAAAAGTTTTAAAAACAGGATAGAAAAACTCGATCTCGAAATCTCAAAAGAAATCAAGTGAGAACAATGCAAGATTTCTCCCGATAAACTCAGAAAGACCCAGAGCGGTCCGTCCAAGTTTGATAACTTTTGCCCTAATACTGATAAAACATAGGGTAGTTCAGATATTTTTATTACCTCTTTTATTTTCACCTACAGAAATAGAATGAATGAAAATTCCATCAGCAAATATACCATGGCTAAAATGATAATACGGGTGAGTAACTTGGAAAAAATATGGATAATGATTTGATGAAGTCCCCCCATCCCAAATTAGGGTCTCAGTCTCAAAATCTAAAAAATAATAAATAAAAAGTCTGGGCTTATTTCCCCTGAAAACTGGTTTTATTTTCTTTCTTTCCTTCTACTTTCCGTAAACCTCCATTGACCAAAAAAAAAAGAAAAAAAGAAATAATAAATGAAATTACAAATAGAAACTGTTCCTATTTTTTGTGTGTGTATTGGCTTTATTACTTTTGTTCTAATTATTTTCCCAAATACAGTATGTCTTTGGCACTACTAGAGCTGCCACTGTGCCTGTTCTACCTCAAACATATGCACCAGTCTATAATTTATGTGAAATCATCTAAAAAAAAAGAATCTTTTTCACATTCTTTTGTTTTGTCCCAAATACCACGGGGAGCAGCAGGTGCGGCTTGTAACACACTTGAGAAAACAAATTTCAAGCAAATTAATAGGAGCACTGAACTGAGGTGTTCTGAGGAGAAAAAAATGGATGTATTGGGACTAACAATAAAAACAGGTTTTTAAGAAATTTTCTTTTTCTTTTGTTTTTCTATGGGCTTTTTAAAAATGACACCTACAAGTATAACCCATGTAGCATTTTGATATATATATATATATATATATATATATATATATATATGTATAAAAGTATAGATCTACATCTGTCTATATAGATAGACTCATGTTATACTTATTAATGTATATAAGAACAGTCAAGATGTTTTATCCAAGCTTGCTGTTATCTATATATCCACATACAATAAACAAAATTTGGGCATATTTACTAAAGTAAGAAAACCATATCGCTGTATTTTTCTGTTTTTGTATGTTTAATTCTGACATATTCTCCCTTTCAGTTCAAAATGATTCCGGCACTCCGACAAGTAAATTAAAAAGGTTTCTTTATTGCGACCACATGTCGAAACGCGAAACGCGTAGGCTAAGCGATTGTTTTTAACTGACATGTGGTCGCAATAAAGAAACCTTTTTAATTTACTTGTCGGAGTGCCGGAATCATTTTGAACTGTTCATGCTTGAAGTCCGCCATTCCGGAGCACCCTTCTACTGATAAGGAGATCCGAGCGGTTAGTACTCTTTGCTATATTCTCCCTTTCCCCTCATTTATGAAATGCACAAAAAAAATTGAAATCCGTAAATATCGATGCAGTAATACTGCTACAATAAACAATAATGTCAGTGGGGTCCTTTGATATCGATATTGCCAATTATTACGCCAGGGACATTTTTACAGACCCATCTCCATAGGGAATAATGTATATAATGTATTTTTGCCACCCTCAACCTGATGAAATATGTATCAAAAGAAAAAAAAAAGCTGTAAAGGGCTTAGTACATTTTGATACTGAAAAAAAGGGTGAAAACAGAAAAAAATGGTGAATGATCTTAGTAAATATCCCCAGTATGTTCTTGTTATTTTCAGATGTTATGAATGCAAATAGAAGACCCAAATCTGCTCTTTAGTTAAAATTATTATAACAAGATCTGAGTTGTGATGTAAAGTAACTTCCCTCCAGCCAAGGAGTCTTCATTTATCTTTTGTCAATAATAAGCTTTGATTTTGAATGTGTAATGGCAGACAGTCTATTCCAACCTGTGATCCCACCCACCATTACATGAAAACATGGGTCTTTTTTTCCTCCAGTTATTAAAGGTCAATATAAGTAACAATGGATGTCGTCGGTTTAAAGAAGAATTAAACTTTGACTTTATCCCTTATTAATACGATAAGTCTGATAGATAAAACTTAAATCACAGGATCGGACTCACCACTCAAGAGGTTATGGGCATTTTTCCCATTACAAGGCATCCATGTTTCTGTTTTATACACGCCACCTTCCTTCTTTCAGATATAACTAGCCCCCCTTCCCCTCTTCCCCACAGAGCATCCCCCTCCTACAATCCCCCAAATATGCAAATATGGACTCAAATGCTGTGGATCTGCAGGGGATTCACAGTGGCTTTGGAAGAGGGGCTGGGCCTCCTGGGGACTCAAGCCCAGTCACAACTGCGACCACTGTAACCCCTCTAGTTAAGCCCATGTTTAATTTATTTTGAACCTCATGGTAACTTATAAAGTCAGAAAAATAAATTATTGCATTAAGAAGGCCATTGGGCCAAGACAGGTAAATATGAAATTACCAGTACAGTTTATTAGTACAACCCCACCTGTGATTTTTGACTGCTGTTTCACAAAAAATGATGTAAAGGAGCTGAAATATGTTCCAAAAAAGATGTCTAATTTACCAAGGCAATGGTGGACCTCAGTGATAAGGGAATCATTAAGGCTTGGGAACAGTCTATTAACAGGTGAAATGATCACCTTATATAGATAAATAATTGAATAGCGATTTTGAAAACATGAAGATGCTTGGTGCCTTCAGGGGAAAAGAAAGAGTTAATTCTCCATCTTGGAAAATGGTGCTTTAATTCTCATTGTTCATAAACAAATGTATGAGTTCTTTAGCAAAACTCTGACTTTCAACCCAAATAGATTGCTAAATTTAATGAACCATTATTCTTCAAAGGGGCCAAATCTACCTCTATTGTACGAATTGCACAAATATCCAGATGCAGAATCTGCAATTCCCTCACATCCTCAGGTCTCTTCGGTAGCAAGGCAGTGGTTGTCTGTGTTTCAGTGACTCCTCTTAGGTGGATATAGGAAAGACAAAGAAAGAAAGGACACATGATCTAAAGAAGGGTGCATGGAGAGAAACTATCCCACATGACCAGGAGAGGTTAAACAGTGGAAAAGAATCCACCAGGAAATGATTGAAAGATGAATGAAAGGGAGTCCCTACATTAAACAATGGCTTAAAGATGCCAGAGTATGACCACAGATTGCCTTATTTAAAATGACAGAATAACCTCCAGAAATGGCAAATATGAACTTATTATCTTAATGATTTATCTCCATTTTCATATAACTTAAAAAATGTCTCAAGAGGGAGCTATAAAGGCAAAAGCTTTCTCTTGTTGACATCTAAATTATTTTTGAAAGCAGTGGATTTAATTTATCCCTTATTTGTTACAAGTTAGTCAGCTTGGAAACAATGTACTAAAGCTACACAGGAGGATGATGGGAGCTGAAGCAGAGCAAAAAGCAAAATAAAAATGAGAAGCCTCTGAGAGGATCATTTGTTTTTACACAGAAAAATCTACTGGTTCTACATAACTACTTTTGGATAACTTGTTCCTTAGTTTATTAAGAAGGAAACAAATGCAGAGCTATATTTTGAGGAACTTCCAAAAATAATATTGCTAAGTATGTAATGTCTGACTTTTAATGTGCTGACACAAAATACTTGCAATTTGCATTTAAGTGAATATGGGGGCAAGTAAAAAATCGTTTTTTTTATAAACAATATTCTTATAAAATGAATAATTATGTTCATATAAAGATTAAAGCATCAATTAACTTAATGTTTATCATTCATGATAAAACTGACCAGACCCAAAAATTCTACTGTCCAGAAATATATAGAATCATTCTTCCTTTTCTGTTTGAAATCTGTTATTTTCATAAATTTCTCAAACATAAAACAAAATGGTTTTGTGCACACATACATGGACCAAACCATGGGTGCCATGAGAAATCCCATTTCTTCTTTGATTGCTGTTTTACAAAGGAATTTCAATTTTGCATATTCTTTGCTGCTTCCTCATTAATGTTTTTCACATTGGCAGGAGAACTCTCCGAGAAAAAAGATGCCTTGGTGGTTGGAATGGTCTGGCTCCCCATATTAATACTGAATTGGCTGCCAAATATCTTACATTGTCTTTCTAAAAAAAATCATTCTTGCCACTAGATTCAACATTTTGTTTCAGGAACACTCTCTAGAGAAGCAAGTGCCTCATTAATTTCTAGGTTGCCTTCAAATTAGTTTCACACGAATACCTCTTTGGAGGAATTGACGTAACAGGGGTTTTAAGATTACTTCACAAGAAAGAGTTCCTTGGATGACCCAGGGCTTATGTCTTTTTTTCTTATATATGTGGTCATTGAATTTTGTTTTTCAGTTTTTCTCCTTGACTATTCTATCTTGAGAGTGCAATGGTAACTTGACATACTCAGTAACCTACTTTAGAGACAGAAGAGTATCTCTGGAGAATTTTGTCCACTCCATGACATGTTTACAGTGGGGTTTAGTTTCTAGGTTATCACTTCAGCATAAGTGAGTTCCAGCTAATGTAAATACTACTTGTGTAACCTCTGGTATTGCTACTGTTGTTAACTAGTCATGGACCCTGAGGAAGGCAAACATTTGGCTTGGCAAAAAGGTAAATAACTCAGTTTTTGCTGATGATATAGAGACATATACACTTGCTTTTAAGTCTTCAGTGCATTGTAAAAAAAATTTGATTTAATTGTTATATTTTAGAATTTAGAAACTGAAAAACAGAAAATTGCACCAATAAAAGAAATCAGTTGATATTGTCTGTATGAAGCACATTAACATGTACATGTACATAGACTGGTCAGATCAACCATACATAATAGTTATTATTATTGTTATTAATATTCTAGCATTTGCAGGAGATGTGACATTACACTTGATAATCAATGTGGCTTTGCTAAATAAAACCTTGCTCTAGACAGGAAAGGATCAAATTATTTCAACAAATAACAAATAATTATATATTCATTTTAAACACTATTGTAATTTTGACGGATTGCTACATACTGTGATCAAGTGCCAAAGCTGTTAATTATCTTTGCTGTCTATTCAAGCATTATAAGCCAAACTTATAACTATGACACTGTTAACTATGGTGAGAAAAAAAAGTGAAATAAAATAATTTGAAATGTATTTGTGCTATTGGAATTAGCAGAAAAAAAATGTTTGTGTCCTTTATGTATACACGTGTGTGTGTATATATATATATATATATATATATATATATACTGTATATATTTATATATATACCTACATACCCCTACACACCAATACCACTGGTGGCTAATTACAACCCTGAAGCTTCTATTGGGAGATAATACATTAAAGGGTATCTTCCCCCAGTCCCTCAACACTGGCATTCAGACAGCCACCAAATCTAAAATATAAACTTGTCAGTCGCAAACTCCCCACTGAACAAAACAAAGATGAGGGAACAAAACCTTAACACGAGTTTTTCGATCTCGAAAATTCTTTTTTAATTTAAAAAAAAAAAAATTTTCAATGGAAAGGTAGCCCTACTTTACATTAGTAGTATTGCTACCTTTTTATTGAAAAAATTGAGATAGAAAAACTTGCGTGGTAATCACTCGCGAAAAACTCAGAAAGACCGAGAGCGGTCTTTGTAAAATTTTGTCCCCAAGATTTGGAAAATTATCCCCAAGAAAATACAATAAGCAAATTATGAGATGGAAAGCTTTTTCTATTTCTTTTTGTGTGCAAAAACACTTGCTAATTTTTGTAAAGATGTAGCTAAGAATGAAATGAAAGCTATGGCCAATGATTCCCACTTTGGAACATATTATTGCTTCTGTATTTCACTGAAAAGGATAGTAGATATTCTGCCCTATACTGTATGCCATCAGTCTAATAATGTATACAATTTTTCACTAGATTTAATGAAGAGTTCACCATTATGACAGATAATTGTACAATTCAGTTGACAGAAACAAAATAAAAATGATAGTTATAGTTCCTAAACCTTATTGTTTTAATCATTCGATCATTTTGATTCTTTGAAGATATCAAATCGTTGTTCTTTTTCAGATTTTGAGATCTGCAAAGGATTCAGTTTCAGACTTTACACATATTTGAACAACTATGCTGATCAAGTAATAATTATTTCTTTTTCTTTGGCTTAGTTTTTCAATACTAAGAAATGATCATTTCTATTTCCCAGTGAATTTAAGCATTTATTTTAGGTAAACTCATTTAACAAGTTTAGCGTTACATGTTTTATTATTTGATATTTCAGTTGTTAAGATAGAAATTTGATACTGACAAACACAAAGCTGAGATATAATGAAAGGATTAATCCACTGAATGTTTTCAGGATACGTTACATTATCAAACTATGAAAGAAAAGCTGAAAGCTGTGATCAGCCAATGGCTGATGTTTTGGAATGTGTCCAAGTGAACATTGCAAAGTCATGTAAGCTTTTATGTCAAAAACTTGTAAAGAATACCTGGATGGTAGAATTTCTGTGTCAACAATACACACTACTCTAGAAGCTGTAACAAAAAGAGTTTTGTACCTGGCTTTCTACCTATAATTATATATGCACCTGAACTGGTAAATGCTTGCAGTTTGTTTATGAAAAAGAACAGGAGGCAAAACAACTATTACTACAGAGAGGTAACATAATAATATCCTGTTAAAATTAAGCTTTGCTCAGTGGTATGTTTCAATTTCCTCTAACTATTCTGTTATTATCCAAGTAGAATCAGAAGGGTTTTACTTATAGCAGGGCAGTCCAGAGGGGATTAGATCATTGTGCCCTACTGCTGTGTATATATGTCAATGCAACAAGGTGGTGGGTAAGTGACTATAAAGTACACAGGCTGTAATTAGATTGTGTTCCTGCAGTGCAAGGTGAGATAAGCCCTTGGCTTGGAAGGATTTAAACTAAGATCTGTGAAGCTGCCAGTTGTATAGGACCAGTAACATCACAAAGAAAATAAAAATTCACATTTGGGTTAGTATGGCAGCTATTCAACTACAGCACTTGTGCTATCTTTTAGGTTCAATTCATGAATTGTATTGCTTGCTTTGTATCTTTTTATTTTATTGATAGCAGCCATGTTGTTAAACAGATCTCATTCAATGCCATTGTTTAGATAACATATTATATATTCAGGAAGTGTGCAAAAACGCCCAATGTTTCAGCTACATAAGCTAAATGGAATACTTTATGGTCACAGTTTGGAATTTTTGGAAGCAGAAATTAAATATATAGTAACTAAAAATGCATTTGATCCTTTTTCCTTTTATAGTGTTATTGTCCTTTAAAAGTAATATATATTATAAAATCATTTCTGCCCATACATACATATGTTTCCTCTGGGTGCTCTATTTTTCTCTCACAAACTAAAAAACATACTGGTAAGTTAATTGGATTCTGACTTAATTGACTCTAATCTGTGTCTATCTGTGTGTTTGACTGTGTGGAGAAACTAGATTTTAAACTCCACAGAGGCAGGAATGGTTAATCTCTGTAAAGTGCTGTGGAAGACTTTGGCTGTAGATAAATCTTTTTACTGAAGCTGAGTGACATCATTACCAGCCATTCTGAACTAAAATCCAAAGTGGGAGTAGTTTGGATTTGCTGATAGCCATGTAAATAAACGTTCCAGTTGATAGCCTGACCATTTCAAGTACAGGATTGGATAGATGTGAGGTAGGTAAAAAAAGGATTTTGCTGACATCACGGTGAGAAAAAAACAAAAAAAGGAAAACAACTCATAATGTGCCAGTCTGTAACAAAAATAAAGTTTATCTTAAGATGGGAAAACAACTCATAATGTGCCAGTCTGTAACAAAAATAAAGTTTATCTTAAGATGGGAAAACAACTCATAATGTGCCAGTCTGTAACAATAATATAGTTTATCTTAAGACTACATAAACCCTTTAATAAAGACTGACCCTATTTAACTGGGTAACTATGGGAACTGGATTTTTTTTTATTATTGTCACTTATAATGTATCTTTGCTCTTCATCTACTAAATTGGATAATTCTGTTTTTTTCACTTCCACTTTGTCAGTGTCTTGAATTCTTACATATTTAATATGGTCATAAATATAGACTAGAGACAAGTTTAAGCAAAAACAAAAAAGAAATGCCCCATTATAAGTGATCATTCAAGCACACTTACCCAACCTGTACACAGACCCTCAGTACCCAAAAGAGGGCCTAGTCATGGTGAGGACTTTAGCAGTAAATGCCAGTTTCATGCAAAATTGTATTATACAGATTATGGTTCAGGGCACCATAAGTTTGGATGTTCATGTTCTCAATATGGTTTTTCTTCATGCTGGTAGGTTAATTGGATTCTTGCTAATTTTCCATTAGTATGAAAATGTGTATCATAAAATTAGTAATAACCTGAGCACAATTTCTACTTCGGTAAACAGGAAATGATAACAAGGAGTAATATTCTGATTGGTCAAAGCCTTTAGTTTAGCCAAGTCCAAACTCTGCGAAAACCAAACCAAAACTAATATTCAGAAATTTGTGGAGATTCATTAGCGTAACTGCCTCATATATATCAAAGTGTTGATATTTTTTTAAAAAAGTGCAGTCTCACTGTATATTATTTAACTTTTTTTTTTCTTTGTTCAGACTCAGTGTATTCATTGTTAAAGCATAATTTGTATTTAGAAAAATAGATATTTTTGTGTCAATGCCATATATATTTCTATACTTTGGTTAGAAGATAAATCACAAGTGAATAAAAAAAGAACTAAATTCCTTGTATGTCTACTTCTAGCAGCCTGCCTTCACTTTTTACACTGCTTATATACATTAAAAAAAGGCCTTGAAGAATTTTAATGAGAATGTTAACTCAGGGTGGTCACCATCTGTGCAAACTGTCTGAAACTGTGACTTCCTCTTTGCTTTCTTCTCAGCCAGAAAGGAAACCTAATTTTATAGATAGTCAAAGAAGTATCAATTAGTTTTTAAACAATTGGTAATTTATGGTCTAAACGAGTTTGTAGCCAGATAAGGACTAAAAGAAAAAGAACTAGAAGGAAAAAGTTACCATCAATAAGCTGCCATTGAAGCACACACAGCGAGGATAGGTAAATAGGATGTGAAAGAATGACTTCCCAGAAATGTTTGTGATTTGCCATATTGCCATGTGTTCCTGAAAACTGCTATAAAACATTGATCTGATTTATTCTTCGAGCAGAGAAATTAATTATATTTAGTGAAATGATTGCATTCATTCTCACTGTATTCAGTTTTTTCTGGATTTGTTATGCTTTCTGTTAATAATACACTGTTGAATATGTTTTTGTTTTTTTTTATGTTTCCCCAATTAAGGTGCATTGTTTTTGAAACAAGAATGAATTTTCCTAACATTGTCACATATGTTTTGTCATTTTAAAGAAAAGGGGAAAACACCAAATTATTTAGCAAACAAATGGCAAATAAATCTTAACTGAAATCAGTCATTTTTAAGGCTACTCTGCAACTACGGTAATTAGCATTCAAGGAAACTGCTCCACTTCCTCCTGCTCACTGTGTTTAACCTATATTCTTACTATACTTTCCGTCACATCAAAAGTGTCCTGTGAAATAATAACTCAAGCACTGTTACTACATGTGAACTAATGAGAGGATATCAAATATGTGCTTACATTTTAAATTGGAGTTCAGTTATCAAGGGAGTACTTCAGTTGTGGAGAAAGCATTATTTAAAGGAACACTCCAGCCAAAGTTGAAAAAAAAAAAAACACATTTGCTAATTTATGCTAATTACTAACTTTTAGTAAATGCATTTTTTTTTTCAATTTTGGCCAAAAATTTCACTTTCTTACCTACAGTGCCGGCTCTGCCATTAGGCAGAGTAGGCAAATGCTAGGGGCGCCTCCTGCCC
>WMED01000687.1:11081-32233 GCA_019650415.1 Pipa parva
GGGGGCGCCTAGGGCGCCAATAGAGCCAGAGACGGCTCTGCTTACCTATAAAGAATTGCTTTCCAGCACATCCTTGTTGCACACTCCATCTTCTTTCTCTGCAGGCGACTCTGTGGCGTCCGGTTCAGGCAGTCCCACTGAGTTGCACTTTCCTCTGCAGCTGCTGACCCTGTGAAGCCCTGCATTGGCATTTCTTAATAGTCACATGAGAGAGCGTGACATCATCAATGCGTCCTCCCTTGATGATGTGCATGAGTATAAAGTACTCGCGGCTTTATAATGAGAATATTGTTGCAGTCACAATTTTACATAGGGAAAATTGTCGCAGTCGTGGATTTGCTATGGGAATCCCACCTACTACTGTGGGAGTTGTTTAACTTATAATACACATATGCATTTCAGAAACCAGGGGATTATTACATGTGATAAAGCCCAAGTTTAGGTAAGGAAACTTCTTAATTATGTTTATAATTGTATTGTATTTATAAACTGTATACAGTAATAGTCAGTAGTTAAATCCTACAATGTACAGCTTTGGTTAGTTGTTAAAATTTAAAGAACTGAAATTTGCTAATAAATCTAATTTTTTCATTAAAGCCAGATTCACACTGGCGTGAAGGCACTAGTGCATAGACACTGTGCTTGAAAAATAACATGCACTGCAAAATCCTATGCAAATTAACTTTTACTGCCACACTAGCGCAATACGCAAGCATGCACACATCCGAACACTTGCTGTTGCATGTTCGATGGGCCTACATATGTGACACGAAGAATGCAGCAAGATAGGAGGAGTCATGAATGCTGAGGGAGTATTCACACTGTGTCAGATAAGTACAATAGAAAAGTCCATCCTGAATATACGTTGGCCTGAATTTGCCGGCATATCTTTGGGACACAGTTTCCTAAAACATGCTGGTGTATTTATACCAGTCTGAATCTGGCCTTAGCCTACATGCCAACAACACAGTAAATCCAGTATTTCCCTTCCAAACAAGTTACTTGATTATTTATGCTTCTTCTGCCTCTATTATTTCACAAGTACATAACAGCCTTTGTAGCATTTCAGCTACATCCCCTGTTGAAAAAGATATTGTCCAGGGCATTTGCTTCTTACAGAGCATGTGTGATATCCTACACTGTGTGTAGTTTTCATTGGTAGTTATAATTTACAATATGTTCCAAATTATTATACAAGTGGTTGCATGGCATTAATCAGTGAACAAGACTGTTTGAAAATTAGTCTTCATGTATGTCTGGGCCCACTGCAACCGTTTCTGCTTTTTAGCAGTGGTTAGGGATGGCCGAATTGTAGGTTTATGCACATTGCAAGCCTCTGGAGGATCCTACACCTTGAGGTTCGTGGGACTCCAGAGGCACCAGCAGCTTCAAATAACTGTTTGCTGCTATGTAATGGCATTTTAGCAGCTGCTCTCTTAATCTGATGAATTTGTCTGGCAGAAACCTTCCCCATTATGCTTTTATCTGCAGAAACCCGTCTGTGCTCTGAATCAGCCACAAATCTCTTCACCGTATGATAATCACGCTTCAATTTTCATGAAATATCTAATGTTTTCATACCTTCTCTAAGGCACTGCACTATCTGATGCTTTTCGGAAGCAGAGAGATCCTTTCTCTTTCCCATATTACTTGAAACCTGTGGCCTGCTTAATAATGTGGAACATCCTTCTTAAGCAGTTTTCCTTTAATTGAGCTCACCTGGCAAACTAATTATCACAGGTGTCTGAGATTAATTATAGTGGTCCAGAGAGCCCCGAGACACAATACCATCTATGAGTTTTATGGAAAAATAAAAAATCGTAACTTTATGTCACTTAAATCCAATTTGCATAATAATTTGGAACACGGTGTAATGTACAATGTAATTCCACAACCAAACAATACATGCGACGATGTGTCATTGTTGATTGGCATATTAATGAGGATCCAATATGATGGCCATGAGTTCCTAGCACCAGCAGTTTTATAAGATAACACTACAGCCCAAAGATATTGATTTGCCGATTCATAATATAGAGATTTAGTCTGGCAGACCAGGTACTTTCATCATATCAGTTATGGTTAGGGTAAATTAGTTTTTCTCTAAATGTAATCGGATATAGAGAAGAATCAGTCCTGAATTAAAGCCTAAATGATAGAATATTGCCCTGCGCCAAGATGAATTCCATGAACAGCACGAAAGCTGAAAGTAAGAACCTAACTTATCTTTAAAAAATTATGACTATTTTCATTTATAATTACTATATATTCAATCTGTGTTATCAAAAATTCTAAAAGTGATGGGCCATGCTAATTCAAATGGAAATTGTTATTGCTTTGGAGTTCTGGCACTTTAAATTTACTAACAAGGAATTTGCAAGAAACCATGACCTATTATATAGAGGGCACAATGAAATAGCCGTATAGTCTGTTACTGAACAATGGCATGTATTCACCTCATGTACAGCAAATGTTTCCTAATTCTGTTATGAAATTTCGTTTTTTTTTTTTAACATTTTGGGGTTTTGCTGTGATTCAGTACTTCTCATGTGATTTGTGTGTAAAAGATTTTCAGTGTAATTTTTATAATGTATTTTTAAAGAAAAAAGTAGCTGATGGTAAGCAGTTGCTTTCTTCACATATTGTATAAAACATTATTCTTCTGAACTTGCTGAATCTCTTGCTGACATAGGATGGTCAAAAGAGACACAGGTCTAGCAAGTTCAACCTATATAATGGGACCTTGGGAAGGTGAAAATCCCATTTAAGCTTGGACTGAATTTGCTAAAAAAAAAATCTTTCCAGACCCTTTGCAATCAGACTGGTCAGTAGACTACTAAATATTCCTACTGATTCATATAACCTCTGATGTTGTTTTTTAAATATCTATTCAAACCTTTTTCAGAGCACAAAGGACTCCTGAGATTTTTCTAGAACTTTTTAATGTGGAAGGCTATTCCACAATTTCATAGGCCATACATTAAAGAACCCTTTTCGCAGCTGGAGATTAGAGGGGTCATTCGTTAAAGTCCGAATTCGCCTTGCATAGTGACTCCGTGTCTGTGCGCGTCAATATGATTAGGAAGACCCGAATTTTCTTCTACTTATTTATAGAGCAGAGAACTGCATCATATGTGGTCGCATGCATAGCACGACATAGTCAATCGCACAAAAAAAGGCTGAAAAGTCATCTGGAGTGAAGTGAAGTGAACAAGTGAAGGGTAGTGACGTCAGTGTGAACATATCCCACTAATTGTATATTATTGTGTATAATTTTTATATGTCACCATGTGTCTAGTTCATGTTTAGTAGTAAACTACTTTAATCACAGCCGCCATTGTTACTTTTGAATGAATAGTCGCCTTACACAACACTGGAGCCCTGCCATCAACCCCTCAGTTGGCCACTCTTTTGTAGTGAAGGAAAACAGGTGAATTTGCAGCAGTACGACTTGCTGAATCGACTCCTTCAACAGACTCCGTCGCATGCTGAATAAACTAATTACTTGTGCACGAGCACACAAAGTGATGAGAAGAGCTCCGTAAGTCAGCGAATGGCAAAAGCGTCAGAATTAGCCATGAATTTGTTACATCGTTGAGTCTGTTGAATAAACAGAGTTGGAGAAGTCGCAAAAACACGTGAACACTGGCATTTACGCAACAGTTTGGACTTTAATGAGTGACCCCCTAAATATTTATAAAGCCAGCCTCAGATGGTGCCTACATGTCTTTTCTGTTGTCCTGAAATGAACAGCTTTTCATATTAAGGACCAGTTATATATTTGTACAAGATGATCATATCTACCATTCTCAAGAAGAAATAAGTGTAATTGTTTCATGGTCTTATTGATAAAAGGGTGAATTCACTTGTCAAATTCACCTCACTACAATTCGAGTTGCATTGGCCAAATAGACGTGAATTCACTTTTCACTATTGACTAAGTGGAGAATATACTTGTCGAATAGGTGGACACTGTCACCTGCATAGTGTGGCGTAGTCAGTCGGATAGTAGTAGGATGAGAAGTCATGGGGAGTGAGGTGAATTCAACATATGAAGAGCAGTGACACCAGTCTCATCATTTCCCACTAATTGGATTTTGTAAATATTCTATTTCTATGTCACCTTGTCCCTAGGTCATGTTGTCATTTAGTTGCAGTTGCTATTGTCACCTTACACAACACTGGAGCCCTTCCATCAATAGCCTCTTGTACTCTCACTGTATTATATATTTTTTTTTGTGAACCCAGAGTATCTAGTGAAGGAGGGAAATGCTGAAATGCGACACCCGCTCCCCCGGCACCAACCCACCTGTGACACCCTCCTCCGGCACTCCCATCCCATGCCACCCCCCTACCCCGACACCCACATCCCACGACACCTCTCTCCCTAATGGCAGAGCCGGCACTGTGTATATATTTAAAAATAGTTTAAATCAGAACTTTTAGCATTACCATGTCCTGATTGCTTTTTTATTAATCTTTACTTTAAATCTCCTAATGTTCTTTCAGTGAATGATACATTATTGCCCATTATGCATAGCTCTTGCTCCTTCTTATAAAATTCACACTACTTGCATTCCATGTCAATATATCAATCTGCCACAATTCATTTTCAGCAAGATGTTATTGAGGATGTAAATAAATGATACAGCTTCATTGAGCAGACAAGACGGAGCCCTTCAGATCTGAAAGTCGAGAGCAAAGTTATATTTACAGCAAAGTGGTGTTAGGTGAGTTGTTTCCATCGATATATTCATCAGTACTTATGGTAAAATAAAAAAAAAAACACTTGGCAATAAAGGAAATATAATTGTTTTTATTTTATTATAACTGAATTTGAAAAACATACAGAAAAGAATCTTCAGTCAAATAATCAAATACAGCTTAATCCCTCAATGAAATTGAATGAAGGCTGCAAAGAGTTGATTTAACCATATTGATCCAGAAGAAAAATACATTTCATTACACCAATTTATATATTTTATTTCTCAAGCACAGACTTATCAGAATAAGGGGGAGGGGGGTTAAAAGACTGCAAGATAATTAGAATCTTAGAAAAACAATCCCACATATTGAATTTGGATCTGAAATTAGCAGTATGCATGTTGAGGCTTTAAGTGGTCTCCTTTAGTTCTCAGGAAACAGCCCAAATGTATATTATTTTCACATTGCACATGTTGTTTAATACACAGAAAGGTACATACATTGTAGGAAGACTATGTCAGCTTTTCAGATATAATAATTTCTATTAAATCACACAGAAAAAAAAAAAAATCATTGTACTACAGTATTTTGTAACACGTACATTTTGGCACCCTTAGTTTGTTTGATACAGTATTGCCAATTCATTGAATAAAAATAAACCAATGTGTCTCTGTTGCAGTTTCTTTTGTGCCTTATTTTATTTTGTTGTTCAGCTGTGTTCTCAAGTGTTTCAATGTATTTTCTGAAAACAATGTACAGTGTGTGTGTGTGTTTGTGTGTACATTTTTATTTACATAGTGCTGTCAACACATGCATGAATATCAAAGGCCATTTTAATCACCCAAAAAGCAGTAATGTCACGTGTGGAAACCCTACCCAGGGAAATCTCCAGAGATTCAGATGTGGTAGGGTGCCAGATGTATCTAAACAGAAGAAGCAGGATTTCAGACAGACGTAGGACATAGATATATGCCAGAAAGCAGGACTCATGTATAATCTGGAAAGCAGGACACATGTATAATCTGGAAAGCAGGACACATGTATAATCTGGAAAGCAGGACACATGTATAATCTGGAAAGAAAGACACAAGTATATGTTGGAAAGCAGGACACAGGTATATGATGGAAAGCAGGACACAGGTATATGATGGAAAGCAGGACACAGGTATATGATGGAAAGCAGGACACAGGTATATGATGGAAAGCAGGACACAGGTATATGATGGAAAGCAGGACACAGGTATATGATGGAAAGCAGGACACAGGTATATGCAGGAAAGCACAGAGAAACAGGCCCAGGCATTTAACAAGCCATCACAGACTGATTTGCCCAAGCTTAAATAGGAAAGCTCAGATAGAGGAGTCCCATTAGGAGCAGCACATGTGGAAGCAAGAACATCTGTGATACACAGAACTGATCCCAGAAACCAAACAGACAACACAGGAAAACCAAGAGACAGAATGTAATCTGACACCACAGTGTAGTGGCAGGGTAAAGAGCTGTAGAGGACAGGAGTTCGAGCCAAAGGCAGGAAAGGAATTGAAATCCTGACAATCTACTTTGCGTTGAAGTATAGCAGGTGAGTAGCACTGGTCATTATTGGATTGGCTTTTCTTTAAATAATGTTTAAACGCAGTAGTCCACATAGATGTGTATGAATTCCAAAGCAAGATCTCCATTTAAAGGAGCCCAGGAAGGACTAACTAAGCATGCTCAGTTTATTCAGTTCTTTGGGTTAAAGAAGGCGTTGGGGCAACTTTACATAGATCATTCTGCCACTGTACCACTGACGGCAAAAATAATTCCCATGCAGAATGAACTCTAATGATACATGGTTGTAAGATTATTTGAATTATCACAAATTTATAACAAAAATAGAAATATTTACTGTATATAATGGGAAAAATACAGTTATTTTTAAATTAAGTTGTCCACATATTTAAACGGATCCACACCATAACTTAATAGGGATAACTAGGATTTTTGGGTACAGGCCCAAATTTTCTCACAAAATATACCATCATATATTTATGATTTAATCATTTCAGCTTATTTTTAAGCAAAACAGCTAATCTAATGGTTAAAAAAAGAACCCAAAGTTAAAATGTCTATGGAGTTTATTCCCATTAGAGGAAACGGGCTTGTATGATTGATGTTATTAAAACAAATCTCTATATCTTGTTTCTATGAAAACACAGAAGCTTTGCTTTTCACAGGCTAGTGATGAAGGTAATCCTAATAATAATGGATACTGTTATTATATATAATAATCATAGAGATACAAAGAATGTTAAGCATAATAACAGTAATGATAATAATTATATCGAAGGCGTATTTGAACTATTACATTTCATGCACTTTTATGCTTTGTAACAATAGGACAATGAAAAGAAAAATGACAACAGCAGAACATCAGGTTTTTTTAGTGATGGTCATTTGACTTATTATAATGGCGTTAGAATTACAGTATGTTAATTTAGCTCCACTTATAAATCTTTCAAAGTACATAAGAAAGTTGAGTGTAGCAGAGCCGTATTTGTTAACAGGCACTGATAAATTATTTATACATATTTTCTGCTGGAATGTTCAGAGGCACTGAAAATCTAATGCAGTCAAGGGAGAATGGATATGTTGTGAAAGCGATTACTAAAAATGTCTTCCATTATCCATTATTCTCCCTCTGCATTGTTCCTATGCTGTCGTATGTATAACACATACACAGATCATTTACTTGGGTCAGAGATGTGTGCCTTATTTGATAGGGTTGCAATATTTTGATATACATTCTTGCATTTTCTTTTGATACATACAGGGGTTGGACAATGAAACTGAAACACCTGTGGTTTAGACCACAATAATTTATTAGTATGGTGTAGGGCCTCCTTTTGCGGCCAATACAGCATCAATTTGTCTTGGGAATGACATATACAAGTGTATATATACATATACATGATTTGGGCAGCCGTAGATTTATGTTTTTTGGATACAATCCGGGTTAGTACCTAAACATCCCTTTCAGACAGCTTCCTCGTACGTCCACAGTTAATCCTGTTGGATGTGTTTCGTCCTTGGTGGTATGCTGACATTACCCTGGATACTGTGGCTCCTGATACATCACAAAGACTTGCTGTCTTGGTCACAGATGTGCCAGCAAGACGTGCACCAACAATTTGTCTTCTTTTGAACTCTGGCATGTCACCCATAATGTTGTGGGCATTGCAATATTTTGAGCAAAACTGTGCTCTTACCCTGCTAATTGAACCTTCACACTCTGCTCTTACTGGTGCAATGTGCAATTAATGAAGATTGGCCACCAGGCTGGTCCAATTTAGCCATGAAATCTCCAACACTAAAATGACAGGTATTTCAGTTTTTTTGTCTAACCCCTGTAGTTGCCTTATGTCACACCAGAGTCCTACCATCAACCCCCCAATTCACCACTAACTCTCATTAGTTACTCCACAAAGTTGCCAATTCTTAAGCACAGGTGGCTACTTCTCCACCGGTCCCCTTTATTGTTCCACAGGTCCTTCTTATTGCCCTGGACAGTTGCCACTTGCTCCACAGGATCTTCTTATTGCTTCACACAGCTGCTGATCACTCCACAATGCCATTGATTGCTTTCCAGAACCACCAATTACCCCACAGAGCAGCAGGTCCTCCTGGTTACTCCCCACAGCTGCTGATTGCCTTCCCAATTGCTCATAGAGCCACAGGTTCCTCCGCAGGTCTCACTTTGATTGCACTGTGCACCTGCAGGTTGTTCCATAAAGTTGATAATTCTTCTGCACAACTGGCAACTTCTCCACAGGCCCCTCTTATTGCCTGCATAGCCACCTATTGCTACACAAATCCATTGATTGTAAAACCAACCCAATGATTCATCCACAGATCTCTCCAACTGCGCCACATAGTAGGCAATTGCCTCACAGGCTAGGATTCTTCCACAGATCCTCCTGATTGCCCCACGCAGATATGTGAATGAAATGCTGTTTTTATTTGGCACTTGAGCTATTGCAGTTAGATTTTCAGTCAAGTATACCCTTGCAGGTATGCTTCACTTTGGGTTGTTTGGCAATCTTACCTTTGCACACACCTATGCATATTCAATATCTTTTTGTTTATGAGGCTTTGCTCTTTCCAATTTAGTTTGTTTTTTGGGGCTTCAAGCTATTATGTGAAAGAAATGCTGTTTTGACCCTGCTTTCTTTATCAATTTTTCACCAAATCTGAGAATTTCAAGGGGGCTTGCATCCACAGCAACATGCTTGGTACGCCTAGATAGCTGAAGGTGTGTACTTTTATAGGATATATACTTTGTGGGGGGTATTCATGAAGTAAATGGTAGTTTATCCTGAAAACTGCAAGGTGGGCACTTGGGCTGCAGCACTCAAATTTTCAGTTGAGATTACCCTTGCGCACTTGCTTCGCTTTGGAGTGTTTGGCAAACGTCCCTTTGTACCTACATACGCAAATTGGATATCATTGCATTCAGAAGAACTTGCTCTTTCAGATTTACCATGGATTTTGGGATTTTCTGCAGATGTTTGAAGGAAATGCAGTGTTAAACATGTATTTTTATATTTTTTTTAGGAAACTGAAATGAAACTGAAATAAAACAGTAAGTTTCATGGGAGCTTGCGGTCACAAATCTGCATCCACGAGTACAAGCTTGGTATGCCTGGATAGCTGAATATGTGTACTTTTAGTAACTATATACTTTGGGGTAGTTTTCACAAGATGAAAGGTTATTTTTCATGAAAAACTGCAAGGTATGCATAGTAGGTTGATTTTTTTTCTAAAATATTGTAATGCGCTCTTTTCAATTAGGAGTATCTCCTGGGTAAGAAAGGATGTCTCTTGATATATGTGTGGTATAATTGTAATCAAGAGGAATGGGACTTTTAGAAACAGTATAGTTTTACATACTTTTTCGGTTAAAAATAGCAACAGCTTTAAGGGAAAATATTAATTTTTAACTTTCTTTTTACATATTTCACCCGAAATAATGAGGAAGCAAATAATGACAAATGAAACCTTGCATGTTAAAGCCCAAAGTATGCTGAAAAAGACGATCTATAATTTTTGCTGGAAATTACATTACTTTCCCTGCAAAAATATTAGTAAAACACACACAGTGCAAAATGCTTGAAAACAGCTCGGCAATACGTGGTTAATGAAAAAAAAAATCAGCCAGCAGTTAAAGGGTTAAATGCATGCTTACATGGGCCAGGCTGCTGTGCTGACAAATGCACATCAACTATTTCAAAACTGTTCTCATTGTTTCTATTTGGTAAGTACACACTAACACAGTAGTTTGGGAAAGCATATAAAGGATGTAAATGTGCATTATAATGCTTTTGTATGTGATAAGTTTGAAATGTAGAACATTAAAAAAATGTATTTTTAACTACAGTAGGAATCTGATATGTGTAGATATGTAGCAGTGTATAATTTAGGTACTCATTAGTATTGTATATGTGAGGACATTTTTTGTCCAGTTTAATAAATGAAAGTGTCCTCTACTTATGATCATACAGAATATGCAGAAAGAAACACAGGTGTGTAACAATTGGCTACTAGCGGTTTCAGTGAAGGATCACAAAGCTTAAGTTAGTTACGACAAACAAAGGAATCATTAACAGCCCATAGACATTTGAATGTTTACACAGATTCCTTAAAGTAAAACCTTTCGTTGAGCAAATGTAACAGAGAAAATAACATAATCAATTAACATTCTTTAAAGAAATAAAATAGAACAGGAAGTGAAAAATGAAAAACAAAGTCAAAATAACACCGAACAGACAGTTCCTCTTTCAGAGTGCTATGAAAAAGCACGGGCTTATATACATTGATGGCTATGGAATGCTGTTTTGTTTGGTGGTAGTAAAAATTCAAATAATACATTATTTTTCTCTTATTTCTCAGACATACACCAAGATTACATGATGCCTGTTTTTTTTTTTTTGGGATATTGTAACTGCACGTGAAAAAGTAGTGAATGAACTTTGACCTGCACATCATTTATGCAGGCTGGTATGTGCCCCAGATAGCCCAACAGATGTAACAGGAACCAGCAAAGAAAAAAATAACATTAAACAATAAAAAACAGAAATTCAACATCAAAGATGACATGCAAATTCCAAACATATTGCTTCACTGAAAAAGTAGAAAAAAATGATCTAAATTACTTTACAGCATGGGTAATTGTTACTATACAGATTATTTCATTTTACATTCCTGATATTTAAATCGCATTTGATGCAAGACACAAAAATAATGTGATTATTAAAATGTGATTTCTAAAAGAAATGATATTCAATCACATATAACTAAATGCATACAAATTTGAGTGTACAATGATTCCTTCAAAATCCATAGATATGAATGGGAATGCATGTATCAAGCAAACTAAGGGGAACACATCAAATCTGCAGCTTACAAAAAAAACTGTTGGACACCCACAAGCAAATCTCAAAAAGTGAATGTGTCAATGTAAGGGTTATACAACAATGAAACTCCATTCTGTCTGTGTTGACCAACTGGTTATCCTGTGTCAGGCTGAAGCTTGACAGTAGGACACTGAGTGAAGCTGGACTAAGTACTAAGTACTTAGTCCAGTACTAATAAGGAGGAAACCAGATCTACATTTTTTTTGTGGCCCTAGACTTTTTGTTTTAAGACAGAATTTGCCCTGTGATTCTCCAAATGCTGATACAGCTACAAAGAAAGAAGCTAAAGGTCAGGAAGCCGGGGAGTGAACACGACATGGTGAGACAAAGCCATAGACAATACCTAGGAGATCATGGAACTTGACAAAAATCCAGAAGCACACTTGAAAGTAAAAAACAGCTTGGTCATTGGAGTCTGGCAGTGAACACTGAAAAGTGTATGAGCATAAATAACATTCAGAAATGCATTATGACCCGGACACCAATACAACAAGACACCAGATTTGCTTATTTTTGCCTTTACCCAGATTGTTACAGGTGCAGATAATGTTGCAAATGTACAAACTGTATCCTTGACCTAGAAGCACGCCATCCTGTCCAAGTTACCAGCCTCTCTGCAGTTTTGTTATAGTTCCTATAGCTCCAAAGACATCATTTGTGACATCAGTGGCAGGAGATTTAAATATCTCAGTGTTCTAATCGTGATTCCTACCAATGGATCTGATGATGCCTGTAAATAAAATGCTTGCAATATATAATCATTTACACTTGTAAAATGTGCCAAATCATCTCAGGAATTGATACTAGCCCTGACAAATATGCAGATTTGCAATATCTTGGTGTGCAGCTCAGTTTGTCTGGGAATCAATCTAATTTATGAGCTAGATAAGTGGATTGCTCGAATGTGCTCAAGGTAACAATATGCATTTTGTATATTTAAAGCAGTGGTTCTTAAGCTTGTTTGAGGTACCGAACCCACCAGTTTCATATGAACATTCACAGAACCCTTCTTTAGTGATAAATCACTTGACCTCCGTGGCGGAGGCTCTGCCGAACCCCTGAGATCGACTCACTGAACCCCTAGGGTTCAATAGAACCCCAGTTAAGAACCATCTAAGGATAACTATAGGCGTGGTACTAAAAATTGCTACTGCCCTTGTTCTTTGGCAAAACTGAGAGGAAGTGGAAGAGAAAGGAATCATGGAAGCTGTCAAGAACAGAAGAGTTTGGCAGCATACAAGGCATTGTTGGAGTTTAGCAGAATGATCCATAGGTATCTCCCACCTCCCCCTTGCTAATCACCCCTTGATATAACAATACCATAGTTATCCCTTAAGCAATTCTGCAATAGACTCTTAAGGTGAATCTGCAGTCTAATCTCATGCCTGCAAGTACCTTTAAACCCATCAAGCAGTTCACTGGCATAGACATCTATCAAACATGGTGGTGGGTATTGGTCCTGATATCTTAATCCGATAACCTCTTTCTTATTGGGCTTCCAAATTGAAGGTACCTCAGTCTAACCAAGTACTTAATCAGAATCAACAGACACAAACAGTCAGTTCCTCAGATTATTCTCTCGATTTATTACACATGGCAGAGGGTTTATATAGCATGTAGTAAACAGAACTGTATAGCACATGTTATCTTGTTTACTCTATCTAACCAGGGGCAACTGGGTCATTCTGCCCCTTATCCCTAATCTAATTTACTTAGGTAAAATCAACATACATTGTTTGAGAACACTAAAATCAACATGTTGCTTGAATAAGACCCCTTGATTCAGCATATTTTAGAGAATTAGTCCATTAACTACCGTATATACTCACGTATAAGTCGATCTTGTGTATAAGTCGAGGACAGTTTTTGGGCAAACAATTAGGAAATTTGTTATAACCCATGGATAAGTCGAGAGTAAAACTTGGGGTTTTGTTAGCATAATATATTAAAGAATTGTTGGAAAAATACAAGATAGCAATAAGATTTAATTTATTTCTGTCAGCTATAGTTTATTGTGTGTTCTCCTTTAAGGAGCAGTGTCTGACTGTATGTACTTCTGTGTGCTCTGGTCTGGCCCCAGGCCCATTGCTGGTGTGAGAGTCTGCAATGGGTGGATGCTATTAACAGGCTTGCCCAACTAACCCCCTGGTGAGTTTATTCAGCACTCGTGTGTGTGTGCTGTAATTAAAATTACTTGCAGATTTGGGTCAGTGCCTCTCCTGCGATGCTGTTTGTCTTTGTGTCTTGGCTCCAAGCAGCTCTCTCTAGTCGACTCTGTTGATCTTTTTGTTTTTTTGCTTTCAATACTAACCTGACTCGTGTATACATCGACTGTACTATTTTAAATGATTTCGTTAACTAAAATTTCTCAACTTATACATGAATATATACGGTATTTAATGTCCATTTCATGTCCATATCATTCCCTGCTGTTTTTGGGGATGGTGTCAAGATGGGCGGATGAATGCTAGGGTGCCTGAGGTACTTCACTCGAATCCATTTGTGCGGGACTTGGTTCTTCGATTCTTCTTAGGCTCTTTTCACCCGATTCCCTCATGTCTTGGCATCCCGATGTATTTAGCCCGTAGAAGACACTATCACAACACCTCATCTTATGCGATTGAGAGGAAGTACTCCAAAGTTCCAGTAGCATCAGGGAAATTAACAATTGATGATATCAGATAGGTCATGATGCGATGGACACATGGTACGATGCAGCATATAATAAGAACAAGGAACACAAAAACAACTATTAGATGAATGCATAACTGCCTTAAAACAGATTGCCAATCATTAAGCCAATTAAACATCTAGTATAATTACTACAAACCGTTGTTGGTTATAAAACAGATAATTAATCCATGTCACATTCTTAACCAATTTATAATGGCATTTTCACTGTAGGCCTCAGTAAAGTCTATCAATTCACAAAATTCTATGGGAAGCATCTCCATATGCTGTGCAGGATTTACACATAAAACAATTTTGCCTTCTTCTAAATCAACTATTCCTTTTTGGATAGTACGAGGTTTGTCAATACTGCATAGACCCAGAACACACACTAAAGGATACATCCTATGAGGTGGGAGGTGACTCCACTCATTCATGGTGAGAAACATATTGGTCTACCCTTGAGCTTCAGGGAGGTACTGGTCACCAATAATACTTGGTACGGAGATTTTCAGGCTTTTTAGACATGCCTTTTTAATACAGCCACCAAGTCCAAATAATTGTCCACTTCATAATGTGGAATAAAAGGGAAAACTCAAAAGTGGAGCCAAGTAGGATAGATAATTCTCTTCCTTGGAGGACAGTTCCTGGTCCTTCTGATGTTGGGTAGTTCTGAGAGATGGACCAGTGACCTGGCGCATTCTACTTCAGGTAGCAGTGAAGTAATCAAACATTCCATCCCTTAGATGTCACAGGCTCTATGCAGCACTGTGGAAACATAATTCATCAAAACTCGCAAAGGGAGAAATTAAACACAGTGTAAGGTTAACATTAAACTCATTAGATAACATCAGACACAGAAATAAACAAATTTCCAATATTAAACATAACAGCAAGCAAAATAAGGGAGCACAAATCATGTTAGTGTATATTATACTCCCCTAGAATTGTCGGTAGGCAAAAGTAGGTGTGTAAAATGAAGTAACTAGTCAGACAACAATTACAGTGTTTCCTAACAGGCATGTTTTCATTGTACATCTAGACCAGCCTTTACATTTTTTTGCAATGTATTATACATCATCTCCATATAGAATGTAAGGCTGGTTCTCTGGTAGAGGTTTCTAATGCAGCCCCCAAATTGAACATTCTGACAGAGTTGACCCTAAAATACAAAAAGTAAGGAACCATCCAACACACAAACCTACTGAGTCTATTTGGCATGGCACGGTTTCCATGCACATGATATAGTTAAATTCCAGTATGAATAGAAACTTCTAGTTCTTTGTTACTGGAAAAATAGTAAAAATCAGAAATCCAACTTTAAAAACAACTTTTTTACCAGTACTATTTAGGAATAACTGCCATGCCTATACAAATGGGATTTATTTTCACTGTTCTGGTGTTATTGGCAATTTAAATTGTCTTGCAGGGTGTGTGGGGGGTTGTCTGTCATCTTGAAATAACATGGATTACAAAAGTAAATTAAATACATTAGATTTCTAAGTGCACTCAGCTTTCCTTTTAAACCCTTCAGTAATTTTAAATAACTTTTTCCTAACTCTCAGAGGAAAACATTCTTAAGTTTTATGGATTTGAATGCCGAGACAGCATTATCTTCTTTGAATAAAATAACTAACAATGATAGTTTCATAGAAGACAAGACGTTTACAACATTAGACTCGGAGGAATCTTTCAAGAAACATGTTTAACAAATCTTGACAGTACATAATTTGATTATCATAGATACACTCTCACTGAGAATGGCATAATATTCCTGAAGGAAAGATTCTTATCGTCAGGGAATGATATTGCATCATCGGACTTCTATGCTTGCCAATTATACAATGTCTAAGTTTTAAAGTTTTAAGAAATCAAGCTTTAACTTTAGGTTTTATCAAATGCTAGCCTTTAAGTAAACATATGGGCAATATCAAATAAAATAGTGGAATAAAAGATATCTGCGTAAGTTCCACTTGAAAGTATTGTAAATCTGTGAGGAATAATACTGTATATGTGCTTTATTTAAGATTTGTTTTGAATGTTTTTCAAATTATTTTGGCTCATTTTAGCATGAGACAATTGTGCCATTATATAAAAACAATCAGTGCCTTTTACCAGTAAACTATAAGACAGGATGATGTAGAGTTATATCATTTGGATGTAAGCCCAAATGAAGTCAGCTAAAATTTAAATATACCTTAACTTAGGTCAGTGGTCAGAAAACCTTGACTCCCCAGCTCTTCAGCTGCCTTGTTGTGGCTCTGAGCGCATCTCCCTCCCCCCCGGCCATGACCTCCAAGGCTTCTTCTGAGAGGACGTCAGAAGGTCATGTGATCGTAAGTGTGAGCGTGCTCTCTTCCCCTTTTGCGGCTCTGCAAAAACTTTTCCCCGGTGTAGGAGGGAGCAAAAGGCTCCCTCCTGTGCAAAGGTTTCTGACCCATGACTTAGGTAATATTCATTATATATAATGAAAAATTCCCCAAAAGTTATTAGCTTAAAGAAGAACTAAAAGGTATCTACGAACAAATATATATATAAATAGTACACCTATCTTCCTCATAAATCATTGCATTAAAAAAATCCAGAATCACTATGTAGTCTCTGCACTGTCCCACTGAAGTTTGCACAGCTCTGCACACTGATGGCAGCCAAGCCATTTTGAATACATTAAGCATGCTAATCCTGAACCTGTGACACCACTGCAGATGTTCTGGTAGCAAGTTACAGCTTATCAGCTTCACACTGCCTGTAATTGCTATATCCTGCCAGTAGTTTCCCTTTAATAAGTAGTAAAGGGCTTACAGCAGCAGGCAAACAAGAAAAGTGTTTTTTTTATTATTATCATTTCTAAATAGGTAACTTATTCAACTTAAAAGGGACATCCTTTTTTAATGATAGTCTAATATATAATATAATATAATTAAGCTGCTGATGTATAGTATAAAGACTAATTAAAATCATAACCATGAATATTTATTTTTGTAAAATGAGGATGCATCTATTTAAGGTGTACTTTATTGTGTTTGATGTGCAAATAGTTTTGAAGAAGGTGTGAGAATGAATCCCAGTGCAATACACATATTTTTAAGCTTGTTTGATAGCACCCCCCTCTGCCCCTGCCCCATTCTGTGCAGATTCTCCGCGCTGCCACGTCCTTTGCAGATGATTCTCCTCTCCCACACTTTGCTTATGAGCTCCCCTGCCCCATCCTGTGCAGATACTTCTCCTCTCTGCCCCTGTCCCTGCTCCATACTCATACTGTGTAGCTGCTCCCCCTCCCTTCCCCTGTCACATACTGTGTAGCTGCTCTCCCTACCCTTATATTGGGTAGCTCCTCCCCTTCCCCATACCGTGTAGCTGCTCCACCCTCCCTTCTCCTGCCCAGTCCTGTGTCGCTGCTCCACCCTCCTTTCTTCTGCCCAGTCCTGTGTAGTTGCTCCCCCTCCCTTCTCCTGCCTTCTACCTTGTAGTTGCTTCTTCACTCCTACACTCAGTACTTACCCAGAGCTTCCCTCTGATGTCACTCTTTAGCAGCACTGTAGCAATTGGTTAAGGGAAGGAAGCTAGTGGGTCTAAGAGGCCAGGATTACATTACTTACCTCTCTGACCACGATTCTCTGATTCCCGGTACTTGCTTCAACTGCACATGCGCTGGTGGTCGCAAACCACTGCCTTTGGAGTGACATTAAAAAAAAGGGAATCTGCTTGTGCTTTATTAATTATTATAAGTACACTGTTATATATTTTTTGAGACTTTAGTGTCCCTTTAAATGTTTTGTGGGGTATGGCTCAACATCTCTAGCTATGGGGTAGGGGATGACATGAACAATGAACTCAAATCTTAATATTTTGGTTTAACATAACCTATAAGGGTCCTCCCAAGATAGGCTTTCTGTAAAAGCCACATAAATCTTAACATTTTACCTTCTGACTTACCTCAGTCTTGTGGTCTTACAAAGAGAGTGATTTATTGAATTATTCCCTAATTATCTGTAATCTGATAGGAATACATTTATTTATCACTCTAAGGGGGAAAGTAATAAAGATCATTTTGAATTGGTTTCACCATTTATTCACACTTGCTAATTTATACAGGACCGAAAAGATGTTGACAATTAAAAAGATTGATATTGATAAATATTGATCAATTAAACCTGGCACACTTTTCAGTATTTTCAGTGAGGTTCCCTTTCCATGTCATATTGATGATGATGTTATTTTTCGATGGGAAACTAATGCGAATGTGGTACAGGATCAACTTCATAGGGAAAATGGGTTTTCAGGGGAAGTGAAGTAAATTACAAACATAAAATCATGAAGATAAATCCTCCTGCCTAAAGGGGGAGGATGAAAACATGGGTATTGATATATATCGAGCTGATATTTCCCCAGCGTTAAATAGGTCAAAAAACTTTTTTTTACCTTTGTAAATGTGAAAACCAAAAGAGGAAAAGAAATAAAACCTGACCATTCCAGGGCAATTGGAATCTCTAATACAGTAGTACAGTCATTGTCATAAACAATTCTAACAGTTTTATCTACAAGATATGGATGAACAAATTTCACATTCTGGTTTTTCTGCTAGATGAAAATATCACTTTTGGTATAGGTTTTTATTATTGTAACTCAATGAAACTGCTTGTATTAGACTCCAATTCTTTGGAATGTGAAAATGTAAACATCTTCTTTAACAAGTACAGTATAAATAATTACCATCTAATTTACCCTTGCTTTGTGCAATTAATTGGCAATTTAATAACAATTTAAACAACATTTTTCACTCATTTTAATTTGGCATAACTATCTGCTTTATTAGTTCATCACTACAAAAAAACCCAAAAAACAACAATAATAAAATAATACTCACATGCTTCACTGTGGAACATAATGGACTAATCGGGTAAAACACTTAACCTGAACTCATTTCAGTAAATTAATTTCAAGAGCTAAAAAAGCTGTGCACAGTGAAATTATGTTTTACTCACAATCAACTGACTTATTTCTGTGTTCCCAGATCTCTTGCATAACTGACCTTTACAAGGCTCTTTGTTTCTCACCCTAAGAGCCAAAAGGTGTAAAAATCTGTGTTTATTCAATTTGTAATGGCATGCAGTGTAATTACAAACAGTTTGTGCTCTCACTTGTAAATATCTTTTTAAGAGGATCAATGAAATGTAATGTAGAAAATGAAGACTGTACTATATAATGAGAAAAAAAAACCCATTTTATTCGTTAAAGTAACGGTCATGTATTTTAAAGGAAAAACAGATGACTTCATGCATGTCTATTGATAATAACACTGAACACAGATTGCCCACTGTACTCAAAGTATAAGATCATTAAAAAACTGGAGAATTTAGAGACTGGCCAGTATCTTTTTGATTCCAAATAATGTTATACTGTATGTCTAAAGATCGAAATAATCTAGCTAGATGAATTCTAACATACATTTAAAAAATATATCTGTGGTGTTTCCACCTTTCCCTTGTGTAACATAGTAACATAACATAGGTCTGTAAGAAAAAAAAACAACTCCATCTAGTTCAGCCAATTACAGGGATGGCGAACCTATGGCACTTGTGCCAGAGAGGGCACATGCGAAGTCGCCACAGCTGCCTTCAGAGCAGGCTGTGGATCCGACTTGACAGTTTTCAGGCCTGATCCGTAACCTATGCTGAAGGAGTGCTCGCTCATTGTGGAGCTCACTTTCCCTAGTGCAGGTGTGGTCCTCCCCCGACACAGGTGCAATGACGTCACTCGTCATTGCCTTCACGTCAGGGGATGGCGCTGGTGAGTGACATCACCTTTTTGGCATTCGGTGCCAAAATGTTCGCCACTTCTAGCCTATTATTATTCATTGCTGATCTAGAAGAAGGGAAAATGTCCACGAGGCAAAAGCTAATTATCCTTGTATTAGGAAAAAAATCCTTTCCGATTCCAAATATGGCAATCAGAATCGTTTCTAGGATCAAGACTCTACCACCAGTTATCCAGTACCAGTACATTCCTGCACTCAAGAAAGATGTCCAGGCCCCTTTTAAAGATAACTTTATTTTCATCCGACCAAAGAATTATATGCAGCTTCCATTCAACAAAAATATATTTAGAAGCCTGAATACATTTTTTTAGTACTATATGATATTGGTCAATAAGTATACCTAATAATATTGAAAATATACTAATAGGATCCTCCTATGTGGCAATTATTAATTTAAAAATGTTGTCCAGTTTGAGAGATATACTATGGGGTATATTTATTCAGATGAATTTGACCATATTGATTGGTTTCACCCTCTTTCGCTGTCAGTTTTTGTTTCCCTGTACTTTTTGATTTCCCTGATTTACAAAGGATGGATAAAAATGTTTTTCCATTTAAATAAATCGTTATTGATCAATATCAATCTGTTAACAGGGGCACACTTTACAATTCTATTTTCTACCATTTGTTTTCAAAGGGAAAATATTGAAATATTTTGGACTTGGGCTAAAAGACAGAACCAACTCCATAGGGAATAATGGTTTTATTCCAGCGTGAGGGTACAGAATTATTTTGGTTGCTAAAACTGTTTTTGAACAGCTTAGTAAATAGGAGAAGTGATACTGTTAAATACATTCTGTTTCTTCTGCATTTACTAGTCAACAAACTTTAGTAAATGTACCCCAACAAGTCTGACACTATAAAATGTAAAATGTAAAAATTTAAAGATTAAAAATAATAGCTTTGAAGACCTGTTACAATTTTGAAATGTTTTTATAAATATGTATTATGGACTTGTTAAACATCCCACCCCTCTTAATACCACTATAAAGGACACTCACCTTAAAAGGGTGGTTTACAATGGAAGTCATTTTTCTCATGTTGTACATGAAAGTTTACAAATGGTCTTCACTAGAGTTGGCCGAATTTTTCAAAAATTCGATTTGGCTGATTCGCAGAATTTTTTTGAAAAATTCGATTCAGTCCGAATAAATTCGTACTGAAGTGGGTCCAAAATAACCTATTTCTGGGCTGCTTAGAGCATCTAGGGTGTCACAGAACAGTTTGCCATGATAAAACAGGCATAGGGAGCATGGTTTAGTCTTCCTACAATGCTGTGTTAAAAAATGACAGGCAGATGACAGCTGCAGCTGACCGAATCGCTTCACACATCACTGATCAGAGTACATAAAGTGGCAAAACTTACCCCATAACTGACTTTGGGACACAGGAATGTCTGGGCCATTTGAGAAAAACTAAGCTGTGGCACAAAGTGTGCAGGTGGGAGTAGCTGCAGCAGCAACATGACTTAACAGAGACAGTGTGCAGGTGGGAGGAGCTACAGAAT
>WMED01000688.1:0-10234 GCA_019650415.1 Pipa parva
CTCTGTTTTCAACAAATACACTAAAGTAAAAGAGCCTTTTTTAGGGAGGTTTATTCTTCCTTCATCAGGTTCAAGACAATACTCTTGTCTTTATTTTGTCTATTGTCTTTAACCTGATGAAGGAAGGAGAATAAACCTCCCAAAAGCTTGTTTATTTAAAAAGACTGTTAGTCCAATAAAAATGGTATCGCCAAATACTGCAATAATATATATATATATTATATATATATAGGCATCTTTTGAGCAAAAACTCTTATAAAAAAAAAAAAAAAATAAATTAAACCAGTGAATAAATAAAACTTCTTTTTTTACTGCAGAGTCACCAAAGTGATAAACCTGGACATTTCATTTCCTGTATTAGAAATCAGTAGTTCATGTAAATAAAGCAAAATAAAGCAAACTGTGTATATGTATGTTTTGAAATTAAAATGAGATGAATTGAACTCACCCATGGTTTGTAGATGAATAATACATTGTATCGTATATACTGTTGACAGGTGATTGAAGTGACAGCTACGGTGTATCCTTGGCAGCTTGTCTAGGCCAAAGGCCTTTTCCATTTTTGGCAGCAGACACACATTTTAATACTAGAAGATAGTTGCCTTAGTGCCCTTGTTTTAAATAACTGGCTATAATACTGTGCTGCTTCTACATTCCTTACGTGGCAATACTGGAATTAATCGTCAAATAACTGGCACTGATAATGAGAAGGTTAAAAATACAGAATAACTGCCTTAGTGGACCAGTATCAAATGGAAATGTACGCTTTCTCAGTTTGTCAAATCTGGAAGCTCGGGGTGTTTATTTAACCCTTTTAACAAAATAAGCATCACCAACAGTGTGCATTCATTTTTAATGAATACCACCTCCAGTTTTTGCATTTTTGGGGGGGCTAAAAAATGGCATCTGCAGCAATGGTGTTTTTGCAGTAACACTTAAATCTTTAATAAATATTTCATACCATTCAGTTCTGCTCTATCACTGCTATGGATATGGATAATACCAGTAGAAAACATTGTTTGTGCTTTAAAACATATGTATATTGTAGATTCACTCCCAGATCAGTGCTTTAGATTCTACAGCAGTCCCGATCTTACTTTATTATTATGATACAGACAGTTTTTTTATAACCAAATGATCTATGTGAAGCATTAAACAAATGGCTTGGCCCTCAGCACGCCTTTTAGTCAGTCAGTCTGAACAAAAAGTGGTTTTAAAAAGCTTGTTTAAATTGCCTTGCTTTAAAGGAACAGTCTGTCTGAAAAAACAAAACAAAACATTTATTTATGCTAGTTACCACCTTTTATTAAATACAATGTATTATCAAATTTTTAAAAACTTTAAGTCTTACCTGTAAAGAAGTGTTATACAGCACTTTTGTGTTGCATACTCCATCTTCAGACTCTGCCGGCGTCTCAACAGTGCCGAAATCAGCTGATCCCTCTCAGAAGTGCATTCCTTTACAACTGCGCTCCTAGTGAATTCCAGAATCATCATTTCCTAGAATTCACATGGGAAAGCGTATACGTCATCCAGTGAGTGTGCATTGATCACGTGCACGTTCTCCATGTGACTTTTAGGAAGTGCCGATACGGGGCTTTACTAGGAACGTGACTGGAGAGGAGTGCGCTCCTGAGAGGGATTGGGTGATTCGGACGCCGTAGAGTCGCCGGCAGAATCTGAAGATGGAGTATGCAACATGGAAGTGCTATATAGCACTCATTTACCGGTAAGAATTTTAACTTTTTAAAATCGATGATAAATCATATTTAATAAAAGGTGGTTATTGGCATAAATGTTTTTTTTTTTTTTAATTTTTGGCTGGACTGTTCCTTTAATGGCCAATTCAAAATGTGGGCTGAATTCAGCTTGCAGTCTGAATTGGCCAATAATTATGACAATCTTAGTGAGCCTAAATTGACTTGAATTGACAAGGGTGAAGGCAGTCCGGGCTTGTAACAGCAAAATGCTATTTCATGAAGACCTGCTCCTATACAACTTATGGAAATACATTAGAAAGTTGCTTATATAATAAATGGAGTTAAGCAAAAGCAAGTAGATCAAAGGCTGAAGAACCCCCCTTTGCAACATACTCAAGTCTGTTTAAAGCAGTCAATCTTAATAAAAATGAATGTTTGAAAAGTGCCTTTGGTGCCAAAATTTACCATCAAGTCATGAACAAGCCAGTTACCCACATACCCTTTTACCTTCTTATCTGGTTAATCTGGAAATGGTAGTGTTCAAATCTGAACTAGAAAGTAGCAATCTAACAGATTGTGAATTCAACTCTCTTGCTTTTATTCCTCATTCATGTAGACTCTTTCTGTTTCAGACCTCTTCACTTCAGGGGCAGGATTTAAAGGAATCCACCACATTAAACTTGAACATGAGAGAGTGCTGGTGGAATGGAACTGGATGCAAATAGGCAGTAAAATATGACAGAAATTTTAGAAGCTGTGTTAGTTGAAACACATTTGCTGCTGAAAACAAGCCTCTTAATGTGAGGTATCTAGAATGCACAGATGTTTATTCCAAACCAAAAAAAAAACGTTAGAATAGATGTTTCCAGCCTTTTAGAGGAAGAGATTATTATGTTGGTGAAGTGTGAGGCCACAGTGTGAGTGCCAGGCAGCATGAACAATTGATGCTTCACCTCTGGAAGACACTAACTACTGCAGAAGCAGCAGCTACATTCACATAATTAATTGCTTTCATGGAAACTTGATGATGTTGTTACTTCTTTAATGAATGTCCTACCATGCAAAACTTATGACCGCATTTGTTCAGGCATCACTGAAGCATTTGAGAGGCACGTTTGGAATACATGATTACACCTTTGAGAAACAAGACTGGAAAGGAAGGAGCCCCCTCACATTTAGTTTTCTTTATAGCAAGGTAATATTGGATAGGTATTTGTGGAACAGAATTCTTTAATTCGGCAACTAAAATTGGCTTGAGAAGTGTGTGAAGAAGAAAATCTGCCAATGCTAGTAAATGATAACAGAAGTCATGCATTTGACACACGAGGAAAAGAATGTTTAGTGATGTTATCCTAATTTTAAAGTAACGACATTTAGGTAAAACCTGAAGTGGGTCTCGCTCATTACGTTTCTACACCTTAATCTCAAAATCATCCAAAGTAGATCTGATCTAGGAAATAAGGGTGTCCAGACTTCACAGAGTGAAAATAATTATAACTTTATAGTGTCATCTTTACAGGGGGAACAGAAGGAACAATAAACTTACTATTTTCACTTTATACATCCCGAGTGTCCTCTCTTCTAAATCAGATTTTTCAGGGGGATTGTTTCAATCACTGAGACAGATCTTAGGATTCTTGTGTGATGGAATTTTTGAGTTCAACTTGGGTTGTAGTTACCAATGAAACATGTCAATGCTGTACAGGAAAATATAATGTTTCTTATTATCAGAACAATAAAAGGTCAGGCTGCAAAGTGATCTAATTGATGAGCGGATGAGTCTGTGCTACCACACTAAAGCAGGTTTCATTTGATTACAAGCAGAAGTGGTACTTTGACACCGAAATTCCTTCAAACATTATGCTAACAACAATGGCAGGACATGGAAAAGAATTGACTGTTAAAGAAAATAATTTAATTGTACATAAGAGGATAAGGGCAGAAGAGGATTAGTAAATCATTGTTACTAAGGTGGAGCACAGTAGTAGAAAGAAAAAATTGTCTTGGAATTGTTCAGCCCATCAAGCTTTCACTTTGTGATGAGGGAGTTTGGCTTATAAAAGTACAGGGGAATCAATCATTATGTTCCTTAGCAAGTGCTGTTCCAAGCCACACTGGACAGTTACATGTAATACAGGAATGAAGCAGAATTAGCAGGCAATGGGTATTGTCTTGGTATATAATGATATTTATATTGATAAAATTCAAGACTAAAATATAGATAATATTTTCAAATCTAACATGTTGCCGGATGAAGGAACATGGTGAAATTAATTGATGGTACCAGGAATCCTAGATCCACTACAAAATCTTAGAGTATGTGCTACCCGTTTCTTGTCAAGCAGAACAACCACTTTTAATATCTTTTGCATGAAAGTACCCGCAATTCCATCAGCCTATTTAGCTCAAGAGCCGACCTATTCTATTTCATGACACTTATTTCCATCTAATGAAAGAGAAGTGAAATAAAGAGTACAGTGTAAAAATAACATTATTGTATTTTTTTTCTGCAAGATTGGACTGACTCCAATCAAAGGAAAGATTCATTCACAGTTACTTTTATTATTATTATTAAAGGGAGGTGGACCACCAGAAAACAGCTTAGTTTTTGCCAGAGTTTTACATTTAGTAAGTTAAAGATCAGCACAAAATAAACACCTTTATTTTCATTCTTAAACAGAAGTTTGCATTATGCTTTCTTCAAGGAGAAGTAAAGGCTTGTTTTGTCAAGGGGTGATTTGGAGGGGGTGATACTGTTTGGGGTTTTACTATCCAGCACTGTATCCTTCTGTCACTATCACGCCGATCTTTTCTGCTTTGCAAAGCTCTACAGTCCTCTTCACTTCCTGTTTCCTGTTCAAACTCTGAGTTGAGCATGTTCAGAAGCAGAGTTTTCATGTAAAATATTACATATAATAAATTAAAATGAACAGGTAATTCATAATTTGAAGTTAGCAGTGGTGAGGGCTATAAGTTTTCCTCTAGTAACAAAGTTGATTGCTTCCAAAATGGTTGAGAAATGAGATTCTGAACCAATATTTAGTGAGAAACTCTACTTAATAGTTTACTTAACTTCTGCCTAAATAGAAGAGTGATGTAAACAGATTCATTCATACAAAAGTAGTATTACATCATAGTGAAAGATATTTACCTGGAACATGGTCAACCTAAGATATTGGTTTGATTTCCTCCTTAAGGCCAGAGTCACATTGGTTGTTTTGTAGCTGAGCTGGAAAAATGGTATCCATTGTTTCCTCTGGGATAATCCACCTAGGCTACTTTGTTTTGCACCATACACAATAATGAACCTAATTAAAAACAGCTCAGATACAAAACAGCCAGAGGCTGCTAGAGGAATGGAAAACATAATCTAATCTAGGGTGTAATTTGTGTGAAGGTGGAGTGTTGAATTTATAGTACGACAAGCATCATATAATCCTGAAGATCTGATAGATTGTCTGAAGTGTCTTTATAGAATCAATCCAGAAGAGGCTTTAGCTAATCAAGATCTTGGCTTCTGTGAGCTAAGAATCATACCCGATTACTATTATTTAGGCTGTTGAAGAAAGTGGGGCTTCTAGTCTTTGAATTTTGAGAAACTGAGTCCCAGGCTGTACTATTTTGCTCAGTAATGAAAACTTGTGCAGGAGTTTATCAAAACTAATGCTACCCAACAAGACTGAGTATTTTATAAGTGGCCAGAGTTAGAGATGAAGTAAACTATAATCTATAACTATAGTCCTTTGTAGTAGTCTTTAAAGTTTAGTTACCTGATCTTGCCTTTTTTTCCTGGAGACACATATAAAATAACAAGTGTTAAAAATGACTTAACTTGTTAGTTTGAGTCCATTTCCCAGAATTCAAAGGGTAAAAGCCTCAATTCCTTCAACAGCCTGCAAAGCTGTCAGATCAGACCCTGCACAATATAAATTAGGAATGATTCTTAGCTCTGAGAAGACACTGATAAAAACTACAAAAACATTGACTTAATAAATAACTTTCAAATATTTTTAGAATGGTGAAAAAAATCCCACCCGGTATCGTCATAATCTTTACCCGCTCCATCAGTTACCCAAACAGATTGCATGTAAACAAACCATAACGAGGCTATGTTTTTATAAAGGGAATAAATGAAAAACCACGAATATGGGATATAGCAGACTGTTTCCTGTTATAAACTGGAGATCAGTATTCAAGAATATATCCACAGATTGTGTGTTTGGTTTTCTTAGCTGGTTGTGTTGCTGTAACATTAAACATACACCATACATAACCATAGTAAATTCATTTGTAAAAAGTGCAATTTTTTTCTGTTTTCTCTGCATTGCAACTAGTCATGAGCATTTAATGAAAGTAAGCTGACCACCTTCTTGGCATTAAAATGAATATGGCATGTGCATTACATTTGGCCTCACAATCTCAAACACTGCAGGTGAAGATTTAACAAAACCAAAGCTAAGCCCTTTTTAGATTTAAAGCAATGCTTCCAGAAATATTCCTTACACGAGGTGTTTTATTTTTTTCCTATTAAATTGTGGGTCTAATCACAAAAAGAAAAGAAATCACAATCTTGCCCTCTGGTGTGGCTTTTGTGATTTTCTGTCTGCATGCCTTGTCTTAAGGGCACATAAGCTTTTTCAAGTCTGTAAGACCTTCAAAAAAAATTAAACATAATTGTGAAGCTTCAGCATTTATGCTGTGTACTGAGATATCATGTGTGGAACAATTGCTCTTGTGATGGTTTTTCCATTTAATACAAAGGACATGGAGATTACCAATGACAAATGTGCATTAGGCTGCCTTTGGAGTAGAATTAAGCTACCTTCTCATTTTGTTACTAGTGTAAGATCTATTTGAATACAATTCCTTAATTCCTGAAACAGCCGGCCAACTTAAAGCATTAGCCTGCTTTGCTTTCTGATATAATAACCACCTAGGGTATTAAAATTGGGTGGCTACAGCTGTGTCTGTTATAGGGAAACAACGTCTGGAAATAGAACTCATTTGCATGCTAGAGAAATTTCCTCACTCACTTTGCTGATTTTCTTTTGTATTTTACATGTATAATTCTGCTGTGCATGACCAAAAGAAAGAAAGAAAAAAAAAACAAAAAAAAACCACTACTTGGACATTACAGTTAGCTCTTTTTAGAACCATTATAGTTTCACCTGCAAATTCCTTTATTTAGTAATGAAATAAAAATGGAAAGAATTATGTATTGGTTAAGTATTTTGTAAAGCGTTTAAGTAGGCGTCTGATTGAAGTACCGTTTTAATTGCTAGCGAATTTGGAAGACAGTGCTGTAGCATTTAAAAATGGTCATTTGTAAGTAATGCAGTTATGTTCTATTCTTATTTCAAAGTAAACAACAATACAAAGAAAGCTAAAATTAGCTGGTTGTTTATGTATTCTGTACTCAGTCTTTTCCTTTAGATGTGTACCATCTTATCTTTCTCTTTTGGCCCATAATTCCTGGCAGTTATATAAGATTTGTGCATTGTTTTTTTATTTTTATTTTTATAGTGCTCCAGATTCTCATTTGAATCCAGATCAAGACTTTGACTAAGCCACCCTTTAAATCTTGTGCCACTGCTGTAGTGTTTTGATCTTTTATTGGGGCTTATTGTCTTCCTGAATGATTAACTTTGGCCAGAAGCTACAACTTTATTTTTAAGCAGACAGAACCATTTTCTCTTGCAGTGTTGTATTATTTTGTATCGTCCATTATCGTTTATAAATTAAAGAGATAATCATGATGCTACAACTACTGGGTGGAGTTTTTTTAAGGGTTGAACAGTGACTGCTTTTGTGCAGCATCATTTAGAACACCAGGAGAACATTTAAGGTCTCAAGTTGCAGGAGGCCACACAGTAACCAGAATGACAAAGATGAGGGAGATAAGAATTCAATAGATATGAGATCCAGTGCCTTACTATGAACAGGCATTTTTGTTTTTTAAGGGACAGGATCTGACAAAAAATATATAGTAGATTGGAAGTAACAATTTGTATGGCAAATTGAACTCCACAAAATGATTTTCAGAGGCCCATTCGGTAGCTGGATATAATGGATACAAGTCTAAAATCACAGGCACTGCCTGAAAGATCATCAAAAACATGATTATTTTTTTGTTGATGGATTCCTGCACAACAAGAGCTGTAGCAGAGATATTTTCCACTGAAAACGCATGGTTATCCAAAGTGGTAAAAGTAATAGAAATGGGCATAGTAAGGTAGGTAGTCAGGCAAAACTGATGTATTAAGTGGTCAACAGTACCCCAATCAACAAGTGCTTGAGATTGCAGTGGATTTCACAAAAAAACTGGAATAAACATTTTTTAAAGGTAGGCTTTAAGAAGTGTAGGGGTGGACTGGAGATTATTCTTTTCTGTATATGCTTTGGCTGGAGTAAATTTATAAATTGTATTGCAGTATAAAAATTTGCCAATGGATCTGCAATAAAACTCTTACAAGGAAAGATAGTTTCCACTTTCCCACATGGGTTCATCAATGGGTGGTTGAGGACAAGGACTTTACTCTGGAAGCAGATAATAGGGTTGGGTATAAGAGGGATGTTTCTTCTTAACAAGTCACTCCCACTGACTTAAGTCATTCGTAAAGCACTGTAAGGTGTTCTAAATCGTAGGAAGCTCGCTTTGTTAGCAAATGTATCTTTTATCCTTTGAAAGAGGCATTGCCAAAAGGATGCAAAGAATACTTGGTTGTTCTACTTCAAATAAAAGAAATTTAAAGAAGAACTAATGTACCCTAACCATAACTGATAATGCTGAAAGTATGGGGTCTGCAAGCCTAAACAACCATATAATGAAGAATCTGATCAGTACCTTTGGGCTGTAGTGATATCTTTTAAAACTGATGGTACTAGTATCTTGCAAATTCCCTATTAAATCCTTATTAATATGCTAATAAACCCTGACACTTCATCACGTATATTGTTTGACTGGTTGGAGAATTAAACATGGTACTTTAAACTGTGAATGTCACCAAGGCATACACTCAGTGCCGGTTTTCACATATGTTCTGTAAAAAGTCATTGTCCAGGACAACAGCTTTTTAAGCTTTCTGCATACAAAAGAAGTATAAATAATAAGGTAGGTGGCTTGAAAGGTAAAGACTGTGGGTTTATTGTGTTACTGGCATGTAGGTTAAATGAACAAATGTTATTAGGAGACTTAAGTTCTTTTTTGACCAAAACACAGAAGTCTTAGACTTTTTTGATACCATGATGCCATATCTTTAGGGGATCATTTTTGTCTCATTTGCCCAAACTTCAATGCAGTGAACATTTAGGGGAAATCCCTTTAAGGACCTCATACTTTGAACTTGATGGTATATTGACCAATTGTGCTGAAAACCCCGCAGGTGTTAAACTACAGGAATATCCCTTGAATACTGAAAACCTAATTGTAGGGCCACATTAGTGCAGAGCTACCGTATATGCTACATTTTCTTGCTTTAGTGTAAACTATGTGAGCAGCAAATGAAAGTGAAAAAAATACTGATTCGAAAACCTACCGGCATGAATTTTGGTCATCAGAATAGCACTGAAGACCCTTAAATGAGATTATGGAAAGCACCATTGTTCAAACACAACGTTTTTTGGAGTCGTAGACTTTTTCTAGTGTTTTAGATAGAGAACCTAGAACTCGCAGGACACCAGGACAGCTGTGGATTGTCAGGTTTGGTAAAATTAGACCGGTATGACAACTGCCCAAATACAAAGTTGGAGGACACAGTCATAAAATGGCATAAACAATATCTGGTGGCAAACAGGACAAGTGAAATCAGGAGCAGTTGTCGAACTGGAATAACAATGATATTATTGATTCATTCATTATTGTGAAGCTTGATATTGCATTTAATTTTCTCTCAAATTATGTATCTTTTTGTCTCAACTCTTCCAGTCTGCTCTTAAAAATCACCATCTGGTTGTAAATGTAAACGAGAGGCTCAGAACCAAGTTAAATAATCCAAAAAGCACAATAAAATGCAAAATGAAGAGTAAATGCTAATTATCTAGAAAACTGTTTTCCACAATATATTACAAATTGCATTTAAAATGAACATCTCCTTTAAAGAATTTATAATATTCCGTAAGATATTTCCAGGTATTAATGGGGTCGTTTTGGATTAAAGGTTTTTTTATTTTCAGAATTGATATGAAATTTAACTGTAATATCTCCCACTCCAGACTAAAAAACCCCCCAGTAAAATATATTTGTTACTACTGATAAAGATCTGTTATTTTCAGGGGTTTTGAGAACTATTTGAAGCAGAAGATATTGAAATATTGTCCACATTTGGTCAACTAATTTTGATCAACCTGTGTTGCCAAATTTGCCAATGGAATGGGGATTTGGTCTGATCTTTGACTTAAACACGAGTAATACTAGTTTTCAAAGCAAGGGGGCGCTGAGAACTTACTCGCTTTGTAGAATTGAAGGTGCTTGTTGGTGGAGGTGGCAGAAGCGGAGCAGGAGCCGGGGCTTCTGGGGATATTGGACCCCATGATCT
>WMED01000688.1:10279-32227 GCA_019650415.1 Pipa parva
TTACTTCCCAGGCCGGGTACCCTGCCTCTGCCCTGGCGCCCCATGCTGCCTACTCTGGAGAACCCGAGACTTCTTGTTCCACTTACGCGGATCTGCCGAGAGTTCTGCAGCTGCAGGTGGGGGGCAGCCATGGCAGCCAATAGGCCAGTATTACTCCTCGCAGCAGGAACCCCCATCAAACACATCCGACCTCTAAACCGAGCTGCGCACTTCTCCCCTACTCAGCACCCGGGAGTTTCAGCGAGCAGCCAGTCAGCAGCAGGGACACAGATATGGGGAAGATCTCACGCTTGCTGTAAGTCTGGGTTGGAGGGGCTTTGCTTGATCACCGCTGGGAAACTTGGCCTCAGAGCGCTACAGAGAAACCCCCTCCCCCCCTTCTGATCATGGGGGGGGGGGGGAATCGATAACATAGACAGATCTGTTGGTGAAAAGCTCCAGTCAGGTGAGGAAGGCTGCCCCTCCCACACCTCCTTTATCAACACCTGTTGTGGGGCGGGATCCTGGGTAAGCTCACGCGTGTGTGTGTGCCCCCTGTGTGTGTGTGCCCTGTGTGTGTGTGTATGCCCTGTGGGTGAGGCCTGTGTGTGTGCGTGTGTGCCCTGTGGGTGAGCCTTGTGTGTGAGCCCTGTGTGTTAGCCCTGTGAGTGTGAGTGTGTCTGCTGTGGGTGAGCCCTGTGTCTGAGACCTGTGTGTGAGCCTTGTGTGAATGTCCCGTGTGTGTGCGCGCCAGACACTTAGGCTGTATGGGGCCCCGAAATTCCTGATGCAGCCCTGGGGGCAGCATAGCTTGTTTGGTCCCCCCATGGGAAGTCTGCACTATCACCCGCACCATCACCAGCTTCCCACGGAGAACACCCCCAGAGCCACCTGCTGTTCCCGGGATCCATGAACAGCATGCGGCCGCCTCCCAGAACGCCCTCAGCGGCCAGATGCGACTGGGACTGCCGACCTACTAATCATTAATTAAACCTGGTAAGCTTCATCTTATTTTACACTGGGAATCTGTATATTCATATATAAAATCAAACCCCAAGTTTTACTCTCGACTTATCCAAGGGTCATAGTAAATTTCATAATTGTTGACCCAAAAACTGACCTCGACTTTATACACGAGATCGACTTATACACGAGTATATACGTAAAACAAAGTATTAAAGGAGAATTAAAGCTCCTAAAGGTTGATTCTTAAGGGGAAGGGGGGAATACTTACTGAAAGGGGTTTTAGTCTCCACCTCGTCTGCTTTGCACACTGATGCCATCCTCTTCTCTTCCTACTTCCTGTTATATTTCAGCTAGTTGAGCAGATGCAGTTTTACATCAGAATTCTGCTTCTACACATATTCAACTTGATGAAAATCCAACTGGAATCAGGAAGAGAAGAATAGCTCAGTATAAACCTTAGTCCTCCTTTAATTTTTACTCTGCTATTTAATCAAATAGAATAGTGTCCAGAGTGTTTAAGAGCAATGATGGTCGAACTGAGGGCATGCAGAGTCCTTTCTTTGGGCATGCGCGTCGTCACCACCATTGCGATCCTTAATTCCACCCAGTGAGTGAGCGGTCCTTCAGTGCAGGCTTCGCACCCAACCTGACAGTTTTCAGAATGGATCGACAACCTTCACTGAAGGAGCTCTCATTCGCTGGGGAGCAATCCTCCCCTGATGCTGGCGGGATGACATCACTCATCAGTGCTTGCACCTTGGGGGAAGGCGCTGGCGAGTGACGTCACTTTCCATCACTGTTTTGTAGAATGGGATTGTGATATTTTTGACTACAATATGCTTCTTTCTACTTCCTGAAGATTTTCTATCACATATTCACAATAATTTGTTGTTTTTTTTCATCAGCCTCCTAGTATTTGTTCTTGCTTGCCAGATTGTTAATGCATTAGTCATTGAATAGTAGATTTTTGTTGGGTGTTGCGTATGTTTTATACTTGGAGTACCTGTTAACTTGCCAAATGTTTATTGCTCCATTTTCCTTTTTTTGATTTATCTGAGCCATTTAGGTTATACTCAGGGATTTTACTCAGATTAGACTTCTTTCCATCATTTGCTGGAAATATGCAGTGATTATATAAGGATTTTTTTAAGAATCTGTACTACAGTGAGTCACAGACTGCTTTATGTACCTCTTTAATTTCAAGGTTTAGTAGACCAGCTCACCTGTTTATTTACATGAGTAGTTTCAACTGATAGCCAAAGTATTAAAATTCAACTATTATGCTTTTTTTTATTTGGAGTTTAAATTTTTTTTTTTTTTTACTTTTTTTTCTCTATAAAATCGTATCGTTGGTTATTTATTTCCAGTAAGGCTGGCAGCTATAACTGCAGTAACATTTAAATAGCATGTTGGGAAGAGTGTCTGTGTTTTTTTTTTTTCTTAGTTAACCACTAGTCATTTCATAAGATGATTAAAAAGACTTATTTTGTACGCACGCATGAATTGCAGATGTATAGTAATTAACCTAGAATAATTAGATTTTATTGAGATTAGAAATTTAAAGGACCAGCAACACCACGAAAAGAAGGAAAAAAAATATATTGGATTGGCATGGTAGTTATTCTGTCACATGGGGGAATTCATCAACAACAGTGGCAGTCTTTACAAAGGTCTAGTAACCCATAGCAACCAATCAGCAGTTTCCATTCCCTGGTTAAGAAGAATTAGATTTATGGAAGCCGACCTCTAAAGGTTTCTGCTGATTTATATAGGACTGAAAACAACTTTATGTAAGAAAAATACATATACAATACAATAAATGATTTTTAAATAGGTGATGCTGACATTAAAAAAAAAAAAAAACACTGGTCAAAAAACGTTTTGACTTATAAATGTCCCTCTATGACTCTTGCATTGACTCAGCTATTGCAATACAGACTAGACAGTCAGTGTTAATTATGCAAATTCCAATAACGTGTAAGACTTTATCTCCTTGGGAGAGTGCTATAGATTAAAGGTGTTGGCAACATGTTGCAAATGAAGTTAGCTTTGTTCCTGCCCTTAAATCTGCTTATTAATTATGCAGGCAATGCAGTCACAACTACATAAGGTACATTTCAGCTGCACAGTTCTAAGACAGCAGAACAAACTGATTTTCTTTTCTTGGCTCAACTGCTGGGAAGTATTTATCCCCTGCGTAGCCGAGCAGGCAGACAAAAGACACCCTTGGCAGCCTTGGGGACAAGAAAAGTATACAAGATCCGCATTAGACAAAAGTGCGAGTATGTTAAACAAGGATAGTCAAAGGCTAATAGGAGTTACTGTTAATTAAGTTAAATGGCGCAAAGGATGCAGGTAAAACCAGCTCTGTACTCAAAATATCTCTACCATTTTAATATTTCAAATGGTTGGCACAATGTAATTAACCAGTTTGTATCACAACTTAGCGATGTTGTTTTTATCTGTTTCTTTTGCCCTTATGTTTTAAGGATTGCCGATGCTGTCATTTCAGATTTACAAAATATAACTTAAAAAGCATGACTGTTTCTTTAAATAAATAAAACTGACAGTGGGCTTACAATAAACATTCTCAACTAAAATAATCTGACTACTTAAATCCGGTACACTAAATATGATCAGACTCAGAGTTTATTACAATAGCATTTTCACATCCCTTAGAATTGGTTATTTTTTTTAGAAATTACATTTCCAGTAATATGAAATTAAACTGGTTAATCTCTTCAAAGTTTAAATTTACCAAAACTAACGGCAATATGTGTGTTTTCCTTTGGTTTCAATTATTTATGATAAATTTGTAAGTAAAATGAATACTCCACTTGATGATACTGCAAACATTAGAATGTTGACTTGCCGTGTTTGCCAGGGAACTGTATGATATGTTTGCAAATGATCTTTCACCATTTTTCTGATAGTAAAGGCTGGATCATTTTGTTGCTTTAATATAAACAATATTAGTCTAAAACAGTTAAATTATATTTTAGAAATGTTCCTTTGAAAGTAGTTCATACTCCTTCATTTTCGCGTTGCAATGGATGTGTAAATGCGTTGAATTTGTGGTAAATTAGCTTAGCTATTTTGTTGGGTTTTTTTGTTATACAGAGTTCTTGCAGTTTAGGTCAGTGTTAATTTTAGTCTTTGTTTAGTCTTGTTTAAAATGTATAGGCTTTTCCCTTTAGTGCACATTTAGTCTTGATCTGTAAAACCCCTGCTGCAAATAACCCCTTAAAATTATAGTATTAAGTATTGAAGGGCTTATTCAATTAGTCAATACCAGCATCAAAATGCATATCTTTATAGTCGTTTTGATGCTGGTATTGACTAATTGAATAAGCCCTTCAATACTTAATACTATAATTTTAAGGGGTTATTTGCAGCAGGGGTTTTACAGATCAAGACTAAATGTGTACAAAAGGGAAAAGCCTATAAATTTTAAACAAGACTAAAAAAGACTAGAATTAACACTGGTTCAGGTTAAATATATAAATGACATTTCTGTTAAAGATGAATACGCTCAACCAACCTACATTCTTTCACCCGTTAAAAAGACGACCTACTTACTCAAAGAAATGTTATTGGGGCTTTGGGACCTGAACTAACTAGATAACTAGAACCCAACCCCAAACATAGACAAAACCACCAAAACAAGGAGAAATGACTTATCCACACACACATACCAAAACAAAAAGGAAGAGAGAAAGAAAAGGGATGAGGGCATGGACGGAACTGAGGACCCCTTCGGAACACACCTTATCAAGCTGAACCATAAAAGATTAGACAAGGTGATTTTAATTCCCCATGTACCTACCCGCTCCCCCTACCCCTTAACCGTCCCAGCACCCCAGAGCCAACTGGTTTGGCACTTACCCTCCGCTTCCCCTGTTTATCCTGTTACCCACTTTCCCTGTTAAAAGGAAAGTACACAAGAGACATACCCTAGACAACCCAATTACCAACACAAACTCCATGAGACAAAAAGTTACTTTGTTTAGATGTTCAATAATTCATTCATAATAATGTAACAAAAATAAGAATGTTGTTCATGCTGATACTTTTACTAGCTTACCATTGGTTGTGAAATGTTGATATCAAAACAAAAATGTATTCGTTTCGCTTCTTAATAAACAAATTCAAAAAAGGAAAAAAAGATGAATGCACTCACAAAAGCGCACATGAAACTGATGCACACATTATGGACAACGTGTAATGTGGAACCGGACTGCCAATGGAGTACATTTTTGGATTATACTAAAGATTCATCTTACTTTTAGTAAAATGTTGTGTTTCAATGAAAAAGAGATACAAATCTTTCCAGTCAGAAGATTTAAGTTTGAATAGCACTACTTACTGTAAAGGGCATTGAAAATATTTCAGAAGTGTTAATTGTGATAGTGAAATACAGAAACCTCTTTAAAAAAAATCATTGTCACAGCATGCCCTGTTTCAGTTCCAATGAAAAAGCTGGTGCCACTAATGAAAGGGGTATGTACTTACTTTCTCAGATCATTTATTGAGTGCTCAGATAAGTAGCCAATCAATTTACTTTTGTGAAAAACTGTGTCTGTACAGTATAATAACCCCCTTCCCCTTGTTGCTTCTACATTGTGCATTCAGAGGTAAACCTGGAAAGTAAAGGACAAAAGAATGATTTTTATTAGAGTTATTTTTAACTCTTAATTGTTTGTTTTATCTTTAAAACAAAAAAAAAAGTTAACTGAGGCATATTGCTTACATTCATCTACTTAACTTTAGAAAGGAATTTGCTTTATTCAAAAGCATTCATTATGATTTTTCAGGACGCTGCATATTTTTAATTCTGACAAAACAGTTGTTGACGGGAAAACTTCACTTGGTAGACCCAGTATCAATAATGTCTGGGCACCTCTGGTATAGTCAATATAGTGGATTCCCAAACAAAAATAAAAGACAATTTTAATCAAGGTTAAACCTGCATTTATTTGATCTCAAATCAACAGAGCTTTGTTTATCTGTCACATGGTTATTAAGTTTCCTGCCATTTGTTACTTTGTCACAGTTTTATAAAAGCCTCTCCTCTATCAATTACTCCTTTTGCAGCAGATGAGTTAGAATTTCAGGTAAGTAGTCTTACTAGCAGATATAAGAAAATAGTCAGCACCTGGCAGGTGGCCAGCAGCTGAGATTGCACACCCGCAAGTTGCTCATTTACTGATGACTACATATATATAACATGCGCCTAGCTTTATACAACTGTATGTTCTATTTTGTACACTTATTACAGATATGTGATTCACCTAGGTATTTTCTCATTTGGTCCAATTTTTTTAAGCTACTGGTTATGTAAAATAATGTTGTTGGGTTTTTTGATGTGTTTTAACACTTTGAATGCACTTTATAATTCAACAAAGCTAGCAGAGATTATAGCTGAATACAATATATAAGAGAAATAATTGGTTATAGTAGTGTTAATGTTACCTATTTTTGTATTCCTGCTAATAGTCTGTTCAGTGTATCTATTTTGTCTGTGTCCCTTTTCAGCAATACTAAAATGCATTCTTGGAAAATATTCAATTGCATCAAATTACTGACACAACAACTTAGCTTTTCAAATGTGGATTAAGCCAGATCCAATGTCAGGAAAAAAATAAAATAAAAATAAACCAGTAAAAAAAGAAGTAAGGTAAATCTGATCTAACTGACAAGCATTAAAAAAAATGTCTGAGAATTGTTCATACTGCAGGGAGGGAATCCAATGCAAGATACTGTAGGATGTCTCCAGCTAGTTTTTTTTTTGTAGTTGTTAAAAGGGTTCTGCCAGCAGAAGCAACCATTTGATTTTCATTTGCGGTGAACAGCAGGTCCAGCACATGGCAAAATGCAACATGTTATTTTTCTACAGAGAGAGAGAGAGAGAGACATCTGAATATCAATTTGGCGTACAAGTACAACCAACAATACGTGTCACCTTTAAAAAAAAAAAAACCTTTCTTTCCCTGTTTCATCCCTTGCATTATTTCTTAAGTTGAAGATTACGGAAGAAAGTAAACTTGTGTGCTAAGGATTATGGCTCGATTAGGCAAGCATTTGCCCAAAATGAGATTTGGATGCTTATTTAACCTTTGAATCGAATTGAAGAAGTGGATGTAATTGTTTCTGTCTGAATGCTAAATCCATTTAGTCATGGGGAGCCCTATTTAACTTCCCCTTTTTGCAACTGAGCTGCTGCGTAACTTGCAGTTCTACACAATGTGGCAGTAGTCTTCAATTTATTTCTTAAGTACACATTGCAGTCTTCATCCAAAAAAGTCCAGTGATTCACTTGATTGACCATTCTGATTAAATTTCTTAAAGCTACTTCTAATAATGCCTTCTGTTTTAAATGTAATTTTAGTAGCATACCTTACCTTTTGGTATAATGCATGTGTTTTGCTAGAAGAATTTTTGTTTCAATTGAAAAGGTTTCTCCAGCCTTCAGGGTCCGTTCCCTATATTAAGTTTTTATGATTGATACAAGCATTTCTGTAATATATTTATTGCATGTAAAATTTCAAATTAAAATTACTATATGCTACCTGGTTGCCTGGCCAATAACTCCCTTTCATCACTCTGCAGCCAACAGCAATGAAGAAGATAAACAGTTCAGAATGCTCAAATCCTACGTCTGTATGTCTCTTTAAGTATTTTAAATGGAATCATACTCCCAGATGAGTTGATAAAATGATATAAACAAAGCAGACTTTAATGCAACAACCGCACCGTATTCCTAGTGACTGAATTGCAAGACACACTTTATGTGTGTGTGTGTGTGTGTGTGTGTGTGTGTATATATATATATGTGTATATGTGTATATATATATATATATATATATATATATATATATATAACATATTACAATTAATGAAATTCTCAGAATCTCATGGAGTGCACTTAATCTGGTTTCTATAGATTGAATGTGTAAGAATCACCCCAGTACACACTGATGAGAACAATGTGTGGTGCTTTTGGGAAAATATATATTATATATTCAGACAGTGGGCATAATATGTTATCAAACAAATGTTTGGTGAATTTATATGATCTACTTACATGTTAGCATCCATGTGACACTGGCAACCAAGCAAAGTAATTGTGGTACATTACCATGGTGATGCGCTGCTTATAACACCCATCTATTGCATACTCTGTACAGTATTGTATAAGTTAAAGATTTAAAAAAATCTAAAACAGAATGAATTCTGTAGCCATTTTTTCTTCTTTTGTTTTGCACCAAATTTAACATAAAGTGAGTTTTAAAAAGCCTAAGGGGGTAATTCAGGAAAGTGTGAACTTACCTGGCGATCCTTCAATTCACCTCAACGAGACTGGTATGCGCTCCCTGCTATCCTGCATGCGGAGATCAGCAAACGCTTTAAAGGTATTCCAGTCTTGAGAGGCAACTCGAGTGGTCGCGAGGTGAGCCAAAGTACCTTTAAAGTGTTCGGTGATCTCTGCGTGCAGGAGAGAAGGGAGCGCATACCAGTCTCGGCAAGTTGAATTAAAGGATCGCCAGGTAAGTTCGCACTTTCCTGAATTACCCCCTGTATTTCAAAGTTCATATGGCTGTCTGCTGCTTAGGAGTAAGGCCATGCTGGCTGTTTTGCAGCTGATCTGGCAAAATAGTATCTATTTCTTATAGGATAAATCACACGTGCTGCTTTGTTTTTGCACCATAGACAATAATGAGCCTAAATGCAAAAAATTCAGCTCCAGAACAAGCCAAAATTGCCCTATCCAACCAGGGTCATGGATTTGTCACTGCTGACATCTTCTAAACTGATCTAAGATGACAGCCTGCGGTTTTGCTGCTTTAGTAGATCTTGAAGATATTATTACAGAGCAAGGATGTTGATAAATTCTAGTGGAAAGTTTACTACTTTTATTTACATCACTGAATTTAGATTCCAAATGATCTGCTTAAAGAGAGAAGCAACTTTTCTTGTAAAATGACTATTATAAAATAGCAGTAACAAAGAGATGAGCAAATAAGTAATGGTAATTGAGCTTGACGAACTTTTTAATAAAATGTTAAGGCCCTTTGTCCAGGGTAAGCTTAATTTTTTTCCCTATGAAAAGGCAGGCCTAATGAAATGGCCTGTGCACACCTATGGCTGTGGGTTATACAGATGAAACTGTCAGATCAAACTCATCCTTGCGTGGCTAGCTTTTACCTTATAGGAAGTTCTCAGTTGTTAAACAGAATAAAGAAACAATTAAGACAAAGTAGCACTAAACAAGAATGCAAAGTGCAAAAAATATATGCAATAAAATCCAAAAATATACAATACATTGTAATGAAATAAATGAAAAGTGCTGCTCTTCAAGGGCGTGTACCTCCAACATCCAAATGACAAAGAACAAGACCTGTGGGGGAAAAGCACACAGAAAAAAAGGGAGAGGGGGAGCAGTAGTGCCCTATCAAAATGATCAATAATAAAATAGAGCAAATAGTCTCAATCACCAAAACACAGTTTGAGATATGAGAATTGGCAGTGATGAATACTTTCTCCTTTGGCTCCACAAGACGGAAATTAATTTGTCTTTTAGTTTGAATTTATGGTTTATATACTACTCGCTTTTTTATTGTTTTTACTTGCATTATTCCTGAGGAAGCCGCACAATTGACTTTTGGGCAGCGAAATGCATTGAATGTATCTTTTTAAATGCCTTTTATCTTCATTTGTGAGTATTTTCTCATTCCTTTTTTGATAACATTAAAGCAATTTTATACTATGGAAGTTTCCCTTTATATACTTTATAAAATTGGTCGAGCAGCTTCACAGTGACCTTGGATTGCCTTGCCGATACCTTCTGCTATCAAATTGGTTTCACCACATATTCAGCTGATTATTCATATGTGTGGTATTATTGAATGCATCTATTCAGCTTACATCTGGTGAGCCCCCTAATATTAGGGATTTGTGCGTTCTTACACCATTTTATTTACTATTAATATTGGGATTTTTTTCAATCTTTGGTTCACATTCTCACATCTCAAACTGTGTTTTGGTGATTGAGACTATTTGCTCTATTTTATTATTGGTCATTATGATAGGGCACTCCCCAGATCTTGTTCTTTAAATGGAATACGGACTTGTATTTGACTTTTCTTTTAATTGATTTGAGCCAAGTTGTATTGGCACTGTTCCTTAAAGTTATTTAACTGGTGCCATCTGTTATAAATAGAAATTGTGTCACCTTGGTACTTTATATGAAACAGTTAAACAATACTGAACGTTAGAAATTGGCTAAATATTTACATCCGTTTAAAAAAAAAAATCTGCATTTGTTGCTTTGTTTTTATTCTCATCACCTTAATCTCTATGCGCCCATCCCCTTGCCTCATTCTCAGCTGAGACCCAATTAAAAGGTTATGGTTCACCCAATTAACATAGCATTGAACTCATGATTGCAAGCCACCAAAATGGGATTTGAGCCCTTAGCTCATGTTCTTCATGCTCATTCAGTCTGAAACTCTGTTCTGCTTGCCAGTGATATACAATAGCCTGCTAATTAGATGCACAGTACCCTTTTAATTGGGCATCAGCTGAGACCAGAGAAAATAAGAGTGGAGGGGGTATGGAATAAGTATACTAGTTAATATTTGAGTTTTCTAAAGTATTTGCATGCCATTAGTACCAAAGCCTTGCATTCACTTTCAGAAGGCGTCCAGGGAAAAAACACATGCAACTTTTTTTTCTCGTCCACATTTTACATCGATGGAACACCTCTGATGTCCTGAAAAAAAAAAGGTGGTTTTCTGCAGTCGCCTATTTAAAATAACGGGCTGCAGTTTTACTGTTCTGTTTTTTTTCCTATGTCTTTTGACACCGGGCTTACCTGCTGGTGTCTAAATGCATAGTTCTGTCTCTGCCCTAAACCTCTGTGATGATCAAGTTTTATCATTATTTTATATAAAACACTAAAGTTACTTAAATAGTCACAGGTTTATTATTTTACAAAGCAAACCAATTTGGTGCGTTGAACATTCTAATCAGCACAGAGTGTTACAGTAATGCCTTAAAGAGGTTTTCTAAAATGTCTGCAATGTTAGTAGCTATTCCAGTTACAAATATGGATAAGAATTTATTAATTTAAGAGATTTAGTGCTTCTTTAAAGAAATATTTTCATCCTCAAATCTTCCAATTTTAGATGACACTATTTTGTTTCTGACATTTCCATTCACATACAGCATAAAAATATATTTTTTGCAACTTAGCATATGTTAGTTTACCTGAAATTGCTATTTAAAAGTAATATCACCCCTGTACAAGCCTCATTTCAGTAGTCGTGCTGATATGTTCACCAGGCACCACTGACAAACACGCTGGTTTGTTTACAGAACCATAACATGTTGCAGGCTTACAGGACTAGGTCTTTCTTTTATTTAAAAAAAAAAAAAGCTTTTATCTTATAAAGTGCCTGGGTTTGAACCTATTTGCTACTTACTGTATTGCTGTCATACTATTGTACTATGTTGGCAGCAGATTCCAGGGTGTGTTTTTGTTACGCTTGTTTTGTCTCATGGAACTGTTCTGAGGTCTTTTGGTGCGTGGCTGCAAATCATTACACTGGTGCAACACCACCAGAAATCCCCAGACCTGTCTCTGGCTTGTCCACAGAGTGTTGTAGCTGTTGTTTACGTGGTTTCTTATTTTGACTCTTGTCTTTGCCTTTCTCTGTTGTTCCTTTACTTTTCTTTGTTGTTCCTTTACTTTTCTGACCTGTTTTTACTGACCCCAGCCTGTCTAATTCCCTTTTTCTTGCACATATACAGTTGGTACTCTTGCCATCTCCTCTGTGCTGGTTATAAAATACTTGAAAAGTAAGACCTGCCAACACCTGAGAAGCAGTGGAGTCCTCCTGAAGCCATAAATGGCTGCTTAGAAGTGCTAATCCACTTTACTAAGCCATATACATTGTTACAAGACACAGACAGATTCTTTTGTCCTTCAGTTGATAATTTCCCTTTAATTTTAGAAAGACGAGTACTGTAGTATTATATGATTAGAAAGACAAGTACTGTAGTATTATATAATACTTTATTTGGACTAACAGTTCATTGTTTAAAGGGTATGAAAAGTTTGGATAAAAACATGTCTGACATGTATACATATAGAAAGCCAACTTAAACACTAAAATGTAAAAATTATTTTGGGATCAGTATTACTTGCCTCTTGTTTAAACAGCCCTGCTCCCCCTGTCATTCTGTGTACAGACTCTTCCTGTGCAGTGCTGATAAGCCCTGCCCCCTGAGTGACATCACTCACTATACAGAGAGCCAGAATACCCCTCTCCTTATCTAAAAAGCCTGTTTATAAGACCTATCTGACTGCTTGTGTGGTCCACTGTGGAGAGAGAAGCCAGGGAGAGGAGGGGCGTGGCTTTAACCCTACACTGCAGGAGAGATAGGTTGGATCATGAGCCTTATTTAATCTACCTCTCCTGCAATCAAATCTAGCTGAAATCTGGCACTGACAGTCCATCTGGTTGAGCTTTAAGAGCAGTATATGTTTTTACATCTGGTAAGCCTCCTCGTTCACCAGTGGTGGGCATTTGTTTTTTGACATGAGTGATTTGGTGAACGCTCTTTTATCGTTCACATTATACACTATATGGTGTTTTGGGCATTTCACTAAGGCACTATTTGTGGCCATTTTTTTATGCGCTTTTTTAATAGTTCTTTTTTTCTGGACAGTATGGATAATGGCACATTCACCCCACACTTAGGCTTACCTATTTCACAGAATAGTCATAGCAACTTTGTTTATTGAATCTTCCTCTCTCCAATTATTTAGATGTTTTTCTTGCTTTCAAATGGGCAGGCTTGACCCGGTGCAATTGTGGTTTAATTTTAAAGACCTGTGGGCAGTTATTGAAATACAAAAATTATAAAAATATTATCTTTGACATTGAATTCGCAAACTTTACTGCCTCCTGTCTGTTTTTATCTGTGCTGAGCAGCCTTGTTATAAGCTCCATCTTTGTATAGGGGAGAAGGAAATTAAGAAAAGGTAGAGATGCAACTTTATTTTTGATGCTGTTGCTTTAGCCACACTATAAATGGTAGATAAGTACAGTTATGTCAACTTGTTTTGATTTCTGCTTCATACTTCTCAGAACCCCAAAGAATCCCCAGGTGGTAACTGTTCATTTTTCCCCCTGAGAATTCATATCCTGAAAGATGCTTTTATCTTCTCTGGCTCCGGTAAATTCATGTGCTCCTGTGCTATAGCTGATCATAACAACACCAGGCAGCGCACAAGTTTCACTTCCCTTGAATAGTCAAGATACAGGAACCTGTAGTAGAAGCTGACGAGTTGTGAGCAATAAGCATTTGTGCTGTTCCTTTTGCAAAAAAATGTCACTGTGATGTCCGGAATGCTAGTGACATTATAAGTCTCCATGCAATTAAAACAAGAAGCAAAAGAAAAATACATTTTACCCTAGTGTAGCCTTTTATATGGGGAAAAAGACATACACACAATTTAAAGAGGTTGTTCACCTAGCAATGAATTTTTAACATGTACAAAACAGCATTCTAAAACAGTTTGCAGTATAATCTATTTTATTTACTTACTAGGCTTTAAATTTTGAACTCTTCTTTTTAGAGTTTTTTTTTTTTTTATGCATATTACAATGTTATTTGAATAATTCCCCCACTGCTCCATGTATTGTATTAATTTGGTATAATCCCTCCTCCGCTGTTTACAATGGAATGTTCTGGATAACTTCCTGCCCCCATTTTACTTCAGTTTTAGTTCTGGAATTTTCCACATAGAAAACAGCAGGAAAAGTAAAGTTTTCTGATCTCTCCAGTGATACAGATTCATCCCTGAAAGTTCCCCAATAAACTACAGTGGATTCTACACCCGTGTCATCTGTGAGTGAGTTCAGTTGCCTCAATTCAGCAGGGGGTACATATGCTCTATACAGACTGGGTCTCCGGGGCGCACCCTGCAGGGGGTACATATGCTTTATACAGACTGGGTCTCTGAGGCGCCTCCTGCAGGGGGTACATATGCTCTATACCAGTGATTTTCAACCTTTTTGAGCCAAAAAAACCTGAGGCACACCACCAACCAAAATGACTCTCTGGGAACCTGCAAAGGAATTGGCAGCTGTGCGGGGCAATCTGGGGCTGGGAGAGCAACCAGGAGCTGAGGGCAGAAATCAGGGGTGGGGTGGACAGCAGGAGCTTGGAGGGGCAAATTAGGGGCTGAGGAGGGAAATCAGGAGTGAGGGGCAAATCAGGGGCTATGGGGGGCATATCTGGGGCAGGGGAGGGCAAGTCACGGGCTGGGGGTATATTTTTATTGTGTGGGGCATCAGTAATGGCTATGGGGGGGTCAGGGGGGTTGGTGGGGGCTTCAACTTACCCCCCTCCAGCAGAGTACGCAGCAAGTTTCCTCATTCAGCTGCTGCTGCCATTGCATGCAGATGAATGAGGAAGTGAGACAGAGAGTGCTGATCACATGCACTCCCGGTCTCCTATTGGCTCATGTGACCGATCGGGTCACATGAGCCCTCCTCAGACCACGAACTCCCTCCTTGGTAAGTGCTGAGTTTCCAATGGCACACCTGACCAGTGTCATGACACACTGGTTTAAAAACGCTGCTCTATACAGACTGGGTCTCTGAGGTATGTTTTCTGCATAAAGTGGCAACTGAAACAGACTACCTTGAGTCCAGTAACCTAACATCCAGCCTCTAAGTCTAAGTGCATCTGTCACCTCAAAACTCAAATACTAATTTAGGTTGTACTAATGAAATAAATAGCTTTGTAAATATGTATGTATTTTTTAAAAATGTAAAAGAAAAGTTGTGAGCTCAATCCCAAATGAATTGTAAACTATATACCTTAAGGCATGGTGGGGTGCTCAGAACAGTAAAGCCAATTCCTGTAGTCACAATAAAGATGTTGTTCCAGCACTCCCATCGGTTAAAAGCGAAGCATTTATTCAATCCAAAGTTTAAAAACAGGATTCAAAGTATTCCATAAAAGCAACAGCTGTGCAGCACCCCCTAACGCGTTTCGCGCTATGAGCGCTTGATTAAGGGGGTGCTGCACAGCTGTTGCTTTTATGGAATACTTTGAATCCTGTTTTTAAACTTTGGATTGAATAAATGCTTCGCTTTTAAAAAAAAAATGTGCCTTTATACAGCGTTTCTCTCTGTCATCTTCCCTGTCAGCCTGACGTTTCTTTCTCGAGTTGGGTTGGGCAGGGCTAAATGATGATTGATTTTATAGCTCCTCCAATCAGATCCTTTAAATCACAATCTGCAGGGATCTGATTGAGGAACTTTAATGTCAATCATCCTTTTAGCCCTGCCCAAACAGACTCAAGAAAGAAGTTGAGCTGACAGAGAAAATGACAGTGACAAACGCTGTATAAAGGTACATTTTTTAAATACATATATATATATATATATTTTAAAAAATGTTTATTTCATTAGTACAACCTAAATTAGTATTCGAGTTTTGAGGTGACAGGTGCACTTTAAGTACATAAGAGTACCATTCCTAAACAAAACATAAGTAGTGAAAAGCAGTTCTAAATCAAACAAGCTTTTAAATTAATTGATAAATTGTTTGTCTGGGGATCAGCGACCCTCAGCAAGTGAAAAGATTTCTAAACATGCCAAAAAAAAAAAACAAACAAAAAATATTTATTTACAGTATTAATGCTAATTACCACCTTTTATTAAATACGATTTATCAAGTTTAAAAAAAAAAACAACTTAAAATTCTTACCTGTAAAGAAGTGCTATACAGCATTTCCATGTTGCAGACTCAGGGGGGAATTCACGATACTCCGAAGTGAGGTGCGGAGTGTTCGCCTCAATTCGGACTGACTGAGATGCGCTCGCTGATGTCTTGCACGTGGACATCAGCATGCGCATTAAAGGGATTCCCGTCTCGGCAAGGCAACTCTTTTGGTCTCACCGAGACGGGAATCCCTTTAACGCACATGCTGATGTCCGCATGCAGGACATCAGCATACGCATAATACTATTTGCGAAGTGAGCCGACGGCATCGGAGCTCACTTCGCTGCATGCTGAATTCCCCCCATAATGTAACCATTTTTTTTTGTAAGATATGTTATTAAGTTACCTTGAAGTTCTATGTCCTTTATCAAAGCACGAGACCATGTGGTTTGTCACTCCTATGAGTTTTTCCTGGCACATTTTGCTGCCTCTGAGCTAATTTTACACATTAAACCACATTTGACAAAAGTTGCAGGCGTTTTGCCATGGTCAGCCATTGAAACCAACAGGCATTGGTTTGTATGTTTGTTCAATGCATTTAGACCTCAGTTTCACTGCTGGTGTTAAATTTTGCAGTATGCCACTGCCCTAACATTTATTAAGCTTTTTGGCAATTTTGACATGTTGAGAACGCAAATGCTTATTTCCAGGAAAAGTTCTTCGACTATTAAAATTTTATAATGCGAATTGTATTCGGTGTTGACTTTTGTAATATTTGAACACATTTTATAAGTCAAGGCGTACATGTTGAGGTTTCTGCCAAGGGACGCTTCTAGATGCAGACTGCATTTAACTTTATACGTTGTTGCTGATAATTAAAAAATATTAACTTGATTTAAATAACTGTTTATGCTTGTTCAACTTGTATTAGCCTATTATTGGGATTACAGGGTCTCCCCAGAGGGTACTGACCTTCAATGTAGATACAAAGCACAAAAAAAAAATGGAGTAAGAGCCACTGGATAAAATGCAGTGGTAGAATCAACTATTTATTTGTGTACAGTTTACAATCCAGTTTGCTTTGGACATAAAGTTGATACAACATTAATTACCTTCTCTGTTCATGAGCTGATTAGATTTATACTCCGAAATATGCATGTTTTTTATCATTAACCCCACATTCCAGACGAGGCAGCATCATGGATTCATGAATGGGATGAAAGCAATCAGGCATAGAAATGATGTTTGCATGCATAATGCCTACTGTAGATTTTATTTTTCCTATGGAGAATATCTTCCTGAAGGTTGTTGTCTAGTAATATATGTGGTCATACTGGAGTAGTGATGAAATGTCTACAATAGGGTGTTTAGACATTTTTTTCTTACTATTCAGCATTTTAAAAAAGAAGACAGTTTTTCTGGTTTTCTTTAATGGCAATTTGATTGCTGAAGCTAGAGTTTCCATTCTCTCCTGGGAACTCTATCTAGATAGATGGATCTTTTTGGGCACTGACCAAAAAATATAGTAGTATACATGTATTTATATATGTTTCTCTTACCGTATGTATCAATCCTTCAATAAACAAATCAAAGCTTCCTTAAGCAACCTTTCAATATAAAGTACATTTTTGAACTAAAAAAAAACTTGCTAAATGTACTCACAAGGAGTGTCCATGCTTCAACTCTAACACTAACTGCCTCCAGAGAAGTAACACCATTCTTGATTCTCTTTGTTTGGTATGATGATCTCCAGATTAACCAATCATGCGTCTACTAGCACCTGTGCCTCTAACTGCCTTCAAGGGGCAGTATCATAATGGTACATTATATATATTTGTGTTTATAGATCAGGCAGAAATATAATATTGAAACTACTCCAAATAAAGCTGCTGCCATAAGTAAATTTACTCTTAGCTGGCTACCATCTAAACTGCCATCCCCACTTGGATACATGGTTTCACTAATGAAAACACACAACCACCTTTTGCACCTTTTTCGCAAGCAACATTTTTGCCTACTTTTCATCTTGACAAAAATGCCTTTAAATGTCCCAGTGTGTGTGTGTGTGTGTGTATGTATATATATATATATATATATATATATATATATATATATATATATATATAATATGTGTGTGTGTATATGTATGTATGTGTGTGTGTGTGTCTTCTTCCTAATTAGAATTAGTTATTTAGAATGCACCTCCATAATTCCATAATTGCAAAAATATTTTGGTTTTTCTGAGAGGACACAGAAACTTTTTAAAATTATTCTTACTTAAAAGTCTAAATAGCTTTGGTAAAATTGTGATAAACTTTTCATTTTATTTTACTCCTTATTCCGAAATCGCAACGTATATAAACATATGGCCATACAGTGATATAGATAAATACTATACAATTTTCCACACATAATTTATATGCTTTCCTTATAAAATACTTTTTTTCACAAAGAGTTAAATGTAATAAATACAAACACCTAATTTGCCTTTCTGATGAACTAAAGGGAAAATCTCAATTAAAACTTTAAACACCACTATTTAATTACCCAAATGGCAGTTCCTGTGTTGAAGAGTGCCTGGGATTATTCTGTTTTTCAATTTGTTTTAATGCTTTCTTAGCAAAGGCTGATGCATTCCCAGGCCTATTGCAGTCACTGCTGAACTATATAAAGATAAATGACAATATGGTAAATTCCACTTAATGACACACATTTAATTTTTAGAACACAGACATTTTCTGCCTAGCGAGTGAAGGCTAATTACCCAAAGATCGAAATAAAATAACTCTTCATTTTCTGAGATAATAGAAAAGAAACATTGCAGATTAACGATGCTATTTATCTGTTTAAAATATAAAAGAAAAAACTGTCTTTATTCTGATACCCACATTCCCCAAGGATGCTGGTTATAAAATGAATCAGAAGTTGCAAATTAATAGGTTATTAAAATTGTTTGAGTACAGCTTGCTCTGGTTCATTTTCCAGTAAATTTAAATTAAAGATCAGCATTTTATTATTGTGAAGACTGTAAGCTTGTGTAGATATCTTAGGGGAGCAAATGTCACTGGTTAAAAAAAAAAAAAAAATCTCTCTATATATTTTGGAATCAATCTGAATCATTTCCTTATTTGTTGATAATTTCGGCATACTTTGTAAGAAAAATCAAAAATACGTACCCTGCTTATTGTTTCTCATTATTAAATAATACTTACCGTAATAAAAATAAGCCAAAAGAAGAAATACTTACACCTGTTAACATTGCAAGAATTTATCATGGATGGTTTTTCAGCCTTTAAATTTTATGATCATCTTCATCTTCTACCTTGTTCTGTTTTAAATGGATGTCTAGAAACTCTCTCTTATAGGCATCTTTAGAGTCTTAAACAGATAAGACAGAACTAATACAAGTGCTTTATGGTACACTTTGATTTCTTAATCTATACACATTGTTAACAAATGAAGGCCCACAAGCCATTATTGATATAAAAATAATTACGTTAGAATTTATACAGTAGATTAGTTTTCTATTAAAAAAAACCAAACTGCTGCATTGGGGGTGGTGGGGGCTTAGTGCCATTTTTGGCTTTTATGTAGCAGTGTAGAATAAGTTAGTGCTTTATAAATGAACGCCAAGTAAGTTAGAAACTTATATGTGGAATCGCTAGTGATGCTGAGTTCATAGTAGCTCTTAAATGACAATAAAAAGGGATGCCTTAGCCAAAAATTTGTTGTTTTTAATAGCACTAACCTTCCATTAATTCATTATTTGTTGCAATTTATTTTTCTGTAAACCTTTTTGTTCGTCTCTGGTTTTATTTTTTATTTTTCCTCTTGAATATTCTACCTTTTCAAAAATACAATCATTTACCTGGCCTGGGCATGTTTTTGAAACTTTATTTATACATTAAAAAGTGATTACAAACATAATGTAACATAAGACCATATTATTGAATCCCCTAACAAAATAGGTGCCTCCTAGGCACATTTTTAAGGCTTGATAGTAAGGTCAGTCTCACTCTTTCTAATTTTGCACACCCTTTCAATAATAAGGCATATGAAACACTTAAAAAAAATTAATTAAAACAATTGGTAAGTTTTTAAAGGCAAAATAAGGAAGGTCCTAACAAACTAAAATGTATATTCCAGAAAAAGACATTTTATTAGGATATTTTTAGGTTTCTTGAAATAAAGTCAATAAAAGAGTTTAAAAATAAACAACTGTATTATGTCCTCAACAGAGTAAAGCTAATTTGTTAACTTGGAGCTGATATCAAAGGCAAATCATTGGATTTTTTTTGTTCTTGTTGATAGTAGTGATATACACAGTATTTTGCTCATTGTGGAAATCCAACTTCCCTTGTACCTCATTTTATTTTATCCTATAGGGTCTCTTAGCTGGTTTGTCTATGTACCTTGTCAGTCTTGTTAACCTTTGCTCTCTGTTCTTAGCTTATTGGCAGAATGAACAAATAAAACCCATTTTCACATCAAGAAAAACTACTGAGTAAAATGAGGGGGGAGGGAGTTTGAGAAATATCTTATTAAAAAAAGGATACTTTGTACTTGTAGAACTAAGCAGCACCATTGCATCTGTTTTTTAATATTGTTTCACTGCTGTCCAAGAATTTTTCTTTGACTTGTGAAGGCTGCACTTTTTGCAGTGATGGTGTTAGAGAAAATTTTTTATTGCATATAATGTTGACTTTGTAGCCTTAGGTTTGCCTAAGGTGGGAATTTTCATATCTTCCTTTTAGCTGAGCGCTGTTTGACTTTTTATGGAGGACTTCTCATCTACATCACCTACATTTATTGTGATTGTTGATAGTTACCCCCCCCCCCCAGTTGCTTCTTTTTTTGAGCAAATGGCATTAAAACCTTAATTTAATTTAATTTTAGGAGAAACCACGATAATAGCTTTGAACGATGATCCTTCTTATTACGCATATTACCCCAGGTAACTGCTCACCAAGTCCTCTATGGTCACCAGGTTTGCAGGCTGGTAGCTCTGGTCTTGGGTTTCCCAAAACACATTGCTTAACTTGCTGATGTGATTTATTTCTGTCTTGCATCCTTGCTCTTGTTTTAAAGTATTAAGAATTTCTTTGTTTTTTTCACATTAAGAAAAAAAAGAAGGAATAATTAGCATCATCAATTTGCATACCTAATTTATTCATTTTTTGTTATTTTGCTAAGCTGGAATGTATAGATCTCTGTATAAATGCATACTCTCCTGGCAATACTGCTTAAACTTGATGTTGTGGCAGCTCATGGCAAAAATAAGTCTGTTGTACCAATTGGAAATGGCCCTGTATTATTCTTTAAAGTAGCTTTTTAACGAAATTGACAAAGTAAATATATTATTCCTTCAGTTTAATTTTTCTTTATTTTGCTATGTGTTATATAAATTGTAGGAAAGAGAAGCTGCCCTTCAAATGTTCTTTATCCCCCCCCCCAAAAAAAAAAGGGAAATGATGCTGTGCAGAAATGTACAGATAATTCTAGCGAAGCAGAAATCACATATTGTTCGTGCAGGATTGAGAATGAAGGCTCATCTAATATTTAAGATAAAATGTTTCAGCAGAGATTAAGAGTTATGTCAATGTCACTTTTTGCCATTCTGGCTGGGAGACTCTTTACTGCTGAGTCAGGATGGAGTGTTCATATTGAAGAGCTTCATTTTGTCTTTGCTAGTGATAGCCTTCCTCAGATTTAACTGTGCTGCTTGATAAATGACTGGATCTTGCTTTCATTACATTTCGGTTGAGTGTTCTATTCTTACTTCTTTTTTTTTTTTAACAGGTAAAAAATGTATTATTACTAGAAACCAATTTCGATAGATTTGTTTTGTATGCCCTCTTATGACATTCTTTATGTGAGGACGGGGCAGATAAAATAAGTGCAGCTAAGGGGATATTACATTGTCATGGCACCGAATTGTAGGCAGCAGCAACTCTAGCGGTTAATACCCGAATACTTTAGCACCCCCAAACACATGATTGAGGGAATGATGATTGTTTTTTGGCATATTCCTTATTGAGTGAATGATAAGTCAAGCTTGAACTGACCTTAAAATCTCCATGCAATGGGCTTGAAACCAGGACCATTATTATCCTTACTATCAATGTAATTGAAAATACACTGAAAGTAGAAATCTATGGAGAGAGTATTTGATCCTGTTGGTTTTAGACAGAAAATGGAATAGTCTCCCCTTCTCTGTGTAATGATATCTGATCTTCTAGCATGCATAATGGGGGAAGA
>WMED01000689.1:0-32223 GCA_019650415.1 Pipa parva
GCGCAGTCGCCCGAACTGTTCGCACTACTTCGGACAATGGTGAATTCCCCCCTAAAACTGTTCCCCTCCAATGCCTACCACCCCTTTATACTAATAATTTCCCCACAGTGGTTACTTTCACAGATTCAGAAATTATGGAAACCTCAGGACGGCCAAGAGAAGTGGGACTATCAGGCAGGCTAGTTGGGTGTGGACAGAATAACAGATCCCCCTTAGTCTGGTACCCTGTATGGCAGCCTGGCCCACCTTTCCCTCAAAATGACCCTGAGTTGCTTGTATAATAGCAAAGATGGCTCGCTCATGGAAATGGAGTGAAAAATGTAACCTGAGTTCTGCCAGTAGTCAAGGTACAGAAAGGGTTAGCTGGGACAAAGTTGCCAATAGCAACCAATGCAAGGTTTAAATAATAAAAATGAATACTATTTTTAATATATGATTTTTTGAGTTTATTCTCATGGCTAATGTATACATTTCTGTGAACATATTATAGTTTCTACAACATAGCCTTGCTTGTATTTTCATTCTACAAAGCGAGTTAAGGTCGGTCATTGATCAAGAAAATCATTTTCTCTTTCTGCAATGAATGTGGATTTGAATGTACAAAAAACCAACCTTGGCAGCTGCACCTAAACAAGAAAGCAGCAATAAGAAATCCCCAGATGCCGAAGACAATCCGATGAAAACCTCTTTGACTTATTAAGAAAGCTTAATGTTTCCAGTGTGAAAGAAAACCCCATCAGATGGAACAATCTTTATTCTATCCTGTTAATTGAATGGATATCAAGTAACCTTAATATTATCAGTCTTCAGTCTGTATTTTAATAAAGGCTTTAAATTTCACTAGGAACATGTCCATTATTGCATGATGACATGAGACACGTTCTTGGTGGTCTATTACATATGCTTACCTCATCTTTCTCTTTGTTACTGTTTCTCCCCACCCCACCATATGTTTCTAAACCCCTTGGTCATTTCTTACTAACTCCACTTATTTCTTTCTCATCTATATTATGAGTAAATACTGTATCTTGTGATTTGAAACCTTTCTGAACCTTTGTATAAACCTTTCAACTTTGCATAGCAATCAACAAGAGTTTGCAGTTATATCACAAGGGACTAAAATTGCTTTAAAGGTATAAATATGTATATTATTGTGTATTTGCAAAAGTTTTTGCTTTATTATTAGCAGTTATTTATAAGGACCGTCTAATGACTTTATGCCTTTATTATTCACTATTTAATGATGTTAATATGCATTACATTACACATAAATTTAATGCAATTCATTATACTTTATGCAGTTTGAGGCATATCCTCCAATAATATGCTTCCTCTGAAAATGTATTAAAAAGACACTAAAAGATTAAAAACAATGCTACTCTTAGTCTACTCAGTTCCAGACTTTCTAACCCTAAACAACAACAAAAAAAGTTCAAAGCATTGGCTTTTAACTTAATCTGTTTTAAAATTATGGAGACAATAAGTTAGTAGGACAACTCTAGACTATGCTCCCTGGAAAATATATGTATATTTCAGGAGGATCCATAGATCTCACAATTTCAGGTACAGCAAAATTTGCATATGGGCAATTTTTTTTTTGGGAGAAGCTAATTTGCATACATTTGTTGGGGAGCTGTGCACTAATATTTTTGATTTAAAGGAACATTTACGTATCCAACAGTAATTTGCCCATCTAATCACCACTGTTAAATAAATACTTTTTACAAAATATATTATTTACCTATTTTCTGTAGTTTTTAATTTATTGCTACTTTCCCACAGAAGCTCCTCCTCTTTTGCCTACATCCTCTACAGCAGATTTACTTGGAATTTCAAATCAGTGATTTCAACCACAGCCTTGAGAATTCAAATAATCAAAAAGATGCAGTGGGCAGCAGCTCTGTGTGGTTAAACACCTACAAGATTCAAATTGGTTACTTAGCACAGTCATGATGGAGACATTCTGAGCTGGTAGGCAGACTTATGGTAATACTCCCTATGAAATAGGTGGAATACAACTTCTCATCTGTGAATTACTGTATGGCATGGTGTTACTAAAGAGGCATGGGCCCTGGAGCAAGATTTGTACCAGATTCTCTCCCCCCTGTAGTTTTACCCCCTGTGCTGCCTACATACAGAAAGACCATTTCACATGAATCCAAGGGGGCTCTGGTTTATAAGCTGCAGGGACAGCTGTGGTGGTAATGGTCATGCAGGGCAGTTCAACCCTCTGGAGAATTGGGCCTGGTTGCTGTCACAATATTTGTGAGCCTATTGTCAAGTCTCTGCATTTTACAAAGTGTGTTCTCTAAGTATGTATGACTGTTTGTGCTTTGGTGAAAGTACACTGACTTAGAAGAAATATTGAGGCTTACATGAATAATAACTGTTACATAGCACTAACTGGAGATGACTCCCAGCTTTCTGTAGAGATAAATAGAGTAGCCAGGTGGGCATATGCAGTTTAGAATGCTCACTGTTATATAAATTAAAACTAGAGCTCTACCTACTGACCAAATGTAATAGCTGCAGTCTATTAGTAAGAAAAAAATATAAGGAAGCCAACAAAACATTGACTAAAGTCCAAATTGACTCGTAAAGATGTGAATTTGCCAGCTAATGATGGTTGCACACTACTCAATAGATGACTACTGTCAGGACTTCATTATGGAAATATTGACGCAGTTGTGACTTTACTATGGGAATATTGTTGTGGTTGCAACTTTACTATTGGAATTCACTGTTTAGTCAATAAGGAGAATCAGGGAGCGGCCACCCAAAATGATGAGAATTGACTTCAACAGTTGAATTCTCACTTTTCTCAATAACCCACCTAATGTGACTGGGTTAGGTCTCCAGCAGAGGAGATATAGGAAATTGCAAAAAGAGATAAGAGCTTAGAGGAGAAGCACATTGTGTTGTAGTAGGAATTTAACACCTGCAGGCTGCAGCATTTTAAAGTAAGCCTGACTTCCTAGAGGCATTCAGTGTGAGAAGCCCCTGAGTTGTAGCTAGTGCAGATTAGCTCCTGTAATAGAGACAAGTAGATTTGTGCCAACATAGAAAGGCCAGAGCTCAGCTCTGCCAACCAAGTAGAGAGTAAGTGGTAGACTGAAGGGGTCATAGGGGACATTCTTGCCCCACTTGGGAATAAAGTGGGCAGCATAAGGTCCCCAGTGAGAAGAGAAAGAAGCCAGACACCTCTCTACTTGAACTCTCAGCTGATGGGTTACTGCACTTTACAGCATTGTGAAAGTAGTTCATGTGTTATTTGCTATTGCACTTTGTAACTGTTCTGAAATAAACCACTTTCTGCTATTTTCAATAGAAACCTTGGCACCCATATTGTTTCTGTATCCACTGGTCCCTACTAGTAAGTAGTGCCCATGCCCTGAAATTGTGCTAGCCTGGGTGAGTTATGCATGCCTAATTATCTGCCATATAGGATTCTGAGTTGTAGTCAGTGATGTAGACAGTATTAAAATAGCCTTTCAGTTGTCTTCAGGAAAGATTGATGTCATTCAAGGAAATCCAGTGGGCTGGGTGTGGTCACCATTCCAGTTGCAAATATTTCTATGACTTTTCTAAGCACTTTAGAGATAAACACATACCATGATGCATTCTCTCTAAGAACATTTTAATTCATTTTTTTTTTACTGTATATCTATTGTAACAGGAACTTTAAGTATTGGGTTCATGGGAATTCCCCCATCCTAGTTAATTAACCCTTTTCCTGTTCAGTTCACTTTCCATTCAATGTAATGTCAAATTAAAAAGCTAATACAAGTGGGCTCAAAGTTTAAAGGTGTCAGAGGATCTAACATAAGGTTAGCTAAATCTCTGTATGTTGTTATAGGAGGGATACACTTGCACATTCATGCACATACTCTCATCCACACATGTATACACCCGTATATTAACTAACACTTTTCCTACTTTCTGCCTGAATGTCCCTTCTTCTATCTTACACAATGGTGCTGCTCTATGATTAAACTAAGTGAGTACCCATCCTCAGTGCTGCTCCATTCTGTGAGATAGAAGAAGTGATGCACAGCCAGTGGTTAGGAGTTAGTCACATGCTGAGCGGAGGGCCATGGTAAGGAACATGGCCTACTTTTGACTCCCATAGTGTGCACTACAATCGCCACCATATTTCCACTTTCCTTAATACCTTACTTAAAAAACTCCCAAGACATCAGAGATGGGTAGTAATAAACCGCATCTTTATTAACCAAATTTTAACAAATAACTTTTTTAACCATGAAATAACATGATGCCTGCCCACACCGTTTAAAACTCCCGAAACCCCGGCTCCCCCTTATACCACCATTCCTTCCCCTTAAGGATGGGGCAATATTTAGGAGGGGAACCAATACATCTGCCAACTTGGGCAAATGTCCCCCCTTTTATGCGCACTATGCGCCCCCTATCTCACCCCGTGAGATGTTAGTATACGGTGGGCATCTTCCTTTTCCGCCACCAGCTGTGACAAATCCAAGTCTCCTTCCAGATTTTCCATTTTCAACCATTACCTGAATTTTTCCTCGTTAGGGAAGGTGGAATGCCCTGCTTTCCCTCCACTGCCTCCTTCTCTTCCACTCCTCCCTATAAATAACACCTTTTCACTTCCTACTAACCCTGCTGCGATTGGCCCACCATGTAGTCAATCACCCAATCCCCTTATCTGTTTCTCCAGGGGTATCTTTTCCAGTGGTCCAGCGGGCTAGTCCAACACTGTCTGTGGTTCAGGGTTACAAGGAACAAGAAAAACTCATGGTTAAGGGGTAAATAGAACCATAAAGTCCAGTAAGTAGTTAGAGGCGTAAAAAGTGCAGAAATTAAACATGCAAGACACCAGATGCCTAATATCAGCATCTCAGCCTACTAAAATATGAAGATCTACTAGGAAACTGTACAGTTCATCAGTAATAAATAATACTGTATGTACAAAACAGCAAACAGTCACCTCTAAAATCACACTGTGACATATTAATAAATGGAAGGAAGGTCTGGACAAGGTATGTTCCATGTGAGGCAGAGAGGTCAACATCACCTTACAAAGTCTTTGCAGTAACATAAATGCTTTTATGAATGGGAGACTGTAAGAAGATAATCAGGCATCTCTAGTTTAGATATATTTCAGCAGCGGTTCAAGAAAGAGGAAAAAACCTGTTATTTGCTGATTGTGGTTGGATTGTAATTCAACAAAGATCATTTGCATATGAATGGCGTTTTACTGTCTCCCAGTGATAAAATTCACAATGCTGCATAAAAATATTTACAAATATCAAATAATGAAGACATACATCAAGGTCTTTTAGCAAGAATAGAGCAACATTGCAATTATAAAAGTAAATATATAGTTCTGTTATATTGTTTAAATTGTTTGTTAAAATTTTTATTTGTCACCATTTGGGATCTAAAGACAATAATTATTATATCCTAATAAATCCTTAAAGACACCATTTTAAGCTTCAGACCAATTGGTTATATAACATGAATTTCTTGGATTACATAACATTGATTTTACTGTTAAAGTATCCACAAGCTCTCACAATTTTATGGGATGAAACTGCCTTAAGGAAAAATTATCACTAGAAAAAAAAAATGGTTTTGCTTCAAACCAGTGCATGCCAATTCATAAAGTAGATTAGTACTTTAAAAGGTTTACTAGAAATTGGAAGAAGTTAAATCAGTGCTTAGTGCTTGTATAAGACAACACAGTAGTCAGTTTCACTTTATGTCTCCAATAAAGTCTCTCTGTAACAGAAAGATATAGCTCCATCGCCTAATGGAGGCTGTAGTATTATTAAAAGTTGTTTTCAACAGTGCAGCGTGGTGAGTTTATGAACATAGTGCTTGACATGAAAAATTAGTGTAACGGCGGAAAATGGTACATTAAAGTTACATAACATTAGATTTTATGAAAACTGCATATTTTTTGATCACAAAAGATAACAGTGCAATGCTTTGTGTCAAATTAAATATGATTATTAAAATGGACAACTTGGGGATGAAAATCTTCCTTTAAAAAAGACTGGAAATGTAGAAGTGAGCTAGACTCAGTAGAACAGGAAGCATTTTATAACTTTAAATGCACAATACCATATCAGAGTGACACATTTACATGATTAGTGCCTCTCCTTATCATTGTGCCTAAGATTAGGGAACTTGAGTACATGGATATAACAGATTATTGACAATGCTCTAATTTATATTTAATTCTGCTGTAAAGGTATGCTGGGAAGTGTAGTCCAGGAATAACTACAGTAAGTGGTCACTGGTTTCACATCAATGCTTTAACATTATTAGGTTCATTAAGACCATTAGGTATGCACTTAAGTGAAGCCATTACAATTGCGTTATCCAGCTCCAAATGATAAATAGATAAATAAGCAAATCTGCTCAGTTGTTTTGAAATTTCATATGTTGGCTGTGAAGAAATGAAATAAATGTTAATTCTAGTAATGTGATATAAACCTACTAACTACCCAATCTACCTTCTTGTGAAAATTGTGTTAAATGTAATAGATAACCTGCCCAGTATCTCAGACAAGTAGCAACCTCTCATATATAATGGCTCCAAAAACTGGCATAACCTCTCTACTTATGTCATTCCTTAAAGGTCAGATGAGGGAGGGAGAGGAAGAAATCTAGCACAGATTTAATTTAGAGCCAAGTGAATCAGTAAACTCCAATGGTAAATTGAAGCATACATAATCCTGGACCCTGGGGGGCATGCATTGAAATGAACACTTTTTGGCACTTATCCATTGCATTATTAATATGTGATCTTAAGCAAATGCATCTCTACAATAATATTAAACTGCAGTAGATTAGAGTTGTTTCCTCTGAGGAACCTGTTGTTCTTGTTGTTGAACATAATTCTCACAGATATCAAGGGCAAATTTCCCAGTGATTTAATTTCTTGCAAACATTAAATCCATTTTACAGCTGTGAAAAAATTGCGTGATTTCCTATAAAGCTTCCGGTTCTAAACTGAATTACCGAAGAGGAAACGCGTGGAAGAGAAGCAGCTTCAAAAAGTGCTGAGAAGGGGAAAAGAGATGGAAATAGCTAAATACAATGTAATGTAAAATCTTTTCCTTGACATTGACAAAAAAAAGCAGGATAAAAAACTGTTAGAGGCTACACTGTTGCTTTCAATTAAGAGGCAAAATGAGCAAAGTTGAATGACTCTAGGAACCCATTCCAAGTAAACATTATTTTATTACTTTGACCACAAAAACCCAGAAAAGGCAAGTAATCGGATGCAAAACTAAGCCAATTATACTGCACAATCCCCCAAATGGTTTTAAGATGGTGAAACATCCTTCACATCAACTCAACATTGTTTCTTGTTTGGTGGTCGCAGTTATACACCCGGCATCTCTTTTGTTTCATTTATACATAAACAAATAATAATTTTATGTAAAAATAAAGAAATAATAATTCTAACTTAAACAAACATCGATCAGGAACTTAATTTGTGTACATTACACAAACATCAAACAGTCTACCTAGTAATATGTGTGTGTGTATATATATATATATATACAGTATATATTTTAAATATAATTATTACATCAAATAATGATACATATTTCCAAAAATCCAACAAACCAGTATTATCTGATTAACTCTAATGATTTCTAGAGCAGAAATAATCCAATATACAATTCAAAATACTCATATAGATCTCAATAAAAAAATTTACTTGAAAAATTCCATTTGCCTTTGCCATGTCTGTATTATAATTGTATTGTTGGATTGTACAGTGCTGCGTAACCTATTGGCACTATATAAGGAAAAAATACATACATACATTAATAAAGAACTGACATTTTCTCTTCACTAAGCAAAAGGTAAACTCTAAGTAATTCATCAAGCAGCGAAGTGAGCTACGATGCGTTCGGCTCACTTCGCTAATAGTAGTATGCACATGCTGATGTCCTGTACGCAGACATCAGCATGCACATTAAAGGGATTCCCGTCTCGGCGAGAACAAAAGAGTTGCCTCTAAGACATGTTTTATGTAAACCAAATAATCCCAATAATGATAGACGTTCTTGGTGCTGTAGTTCATCCATTCCATTTATTACTTTATTTGCCTGCTTTTGAACCCACTCAAGCTCAACTACATTCTTACTGATCACTGGTGCCCAAACTGCTAAAAGTATTTCATATATGGTCTAATGAGTGATTTGCAAAGAGGTAGAACTATGTTCTCCATGCAAAAAGACACAGGTTGCCCCACCAGATCTTTAAAGGCATTTATTTTAATTTTGTTTTCCTTTATTTGTTTGGTTGTTCATCATCTTAGTCTGGCTGAACAGAATTAACAGAAGGAACTTTACTATAGCTCAGGGTCAGCAACCTATGGCTCTTTAGCCAGATGGGGCTCTTTTGATGGTTACATCTGGCTCGTTGACTGTAACGAGCAGCGCTCACATGCAAGCACCACTCATTACAGTCTGCCGGCTAATCACCAGCAAGTGCTGTAGAGACAAAGCTCTCTCAGCGCTTCCGGGTTGCTAGCCAATCCAGAGCAACTGATGTCACATATGACGTCAGTGGCTCCGGATTCAAAAGGGCTAAGCAGAGCCGCAATATATGACTCTCTCAGTCAAAAGGGTGGCAGACCTCTGCTCTAGCTGAATTAGTGGGAGTTGCTGTGGCCACATCATCTCAAACAATATATAGTTGCTCAAAGAGGTTTGCAGATTCATTGCTGATGCCCATAGGATCAATGATATTTCTATGAGAAATCAACAAATATAGCACATTGTTAGAAACTGCATTTACTGTTACATAGTGGCTTTGGGGTTCAAACCCTAGATTCCTTGTTTGTAGATGTCTTACTAATCAGCCACTGGATATATTGCTTTGTTTCATTTGTATAGTGCTTTGTTTTTACCCTTCAATGTAATTTCAGTCTCTTAACCAATCACTTTCAGGTTTCAGTACCAGCTATCAGAAGAACAGTTGAGCAGCTAAACTGCAGCAAAGGTTTGCCTATTTACACCTGCTATTTTCAGTGTATCTTTGCCTGAGTAAGAAGTTTTCTTAGCTTGGTTTCTCTGCAAGGGAGCTTTCACTTATTGCTATAATCCTGGTCATTTGCTGTGTTCCTTAGACTCACAGTGTCACTTTGCTGTTTTCCCGAGATCCCCATCTCTGCCCAGCTGTGTTCCTGAGACTTCCAATGTCAGTCTGCAGTGTTCCTGTGATGCCCAACTCTGTTGTGCTGTTGTTCCTGTAAGATCCAGTCCCGCTTCCACCTGTGGGGGGTTTGCTTGGGGGCCATGACCTGTGAGTTCCCTTGCCATACCCCTTTTTAGGGTTTAAGGGTGAAGACTGGGAGCTTCTTAGACTCCACATCCCAGGATTAACCAGTGATAATCCCTCAGTGAAGAGAGAATCCACTTTTCCTTATATGTACAAGATGATGTTGAAAGTAAAACTTCCAGCATATCATTTAGCTATTACTAATTTATAGCTTCTTGGATATTTAATTTGATGTTAAGATTGACAAAAAGAGCATTACTCAAAGTGCCAAGAAACATTATGATTGTCAGAAATCAATAAAGTTATTAGGGCATGATCTGACCGGTCTTATAATTTACTTGAGGCAGCTTGTTTCCAAGAAGTAGGCTTTGAAGAAACTAAGAACATATTTATCCTGTTGTGCGTAGAATGAATATGTAAGTAAAAAAAAAAATCCTTGCTTCTTTGGATGTTATATTCTCTATGAATTAAACAGCTCTGATAGAAGCAATAAATTATAGTGTGAGGAACATTGCAAATGGTGTTTTCTAGCATGTAGGAGATTTATTGGTTTCATATCCCAGATGTCATCAGTTACACAATTAAAATCACAGCCTATTACTATCTAGCCTTTAATGAGGTCTTTTACCTTGGCATACACCTGTTTCATAAAAGACTTTTGTCCTGAGTATACCATTAGTGCTGGCTTTTCATCTCATGCCCACTACCTGACCACATTCCTTTGTTCATATAATCACTTTGAAATAATATGTAAAATTTGTCTGCACATTCTCTCTATAAGCCGGTTTCAGGTGGTTTTATAACCTTAAGGTCTCCACTGCACTGTACAATAAACCCTAATTATATATACGTACATTAGCACATACCTATATGGATTCCACTGTCTTGTTTTATTTCTGTATGCAAGCAAGTAAAAAATACAGGCACATGGTTTCAGGGTTACATCCCCCTTTCTCACTTGTTTTCAATTTAAATCTGGGTGAATTCTTTGAACCAAAATACGTTTCCTATAATCATAATATATCAGGTTTTTTTGTGGTCAGGTCTCTCAAAGCTTTGTTGTGCAGATTTAGAGAGTTGATAGATACCAGTTACAAAAAATACGTTGAGTTTAAAGAGCGTATTCAGGAATCTAAGCTATACTGCTAATGCAGCTGCAAGGGGAGAGACTTTCCCACCATGCAGTAAAGAGAATCCTGGCATTTTTCCAAAAAATAAATACAGATGTAAATGCATTAACATAACCTGTCCTAATTTATCATTAGAAATTAGTGCTGCATAGAAAGAAGGTAAAAGAAGTAAAAGCGATACCTCAAATAATGTAAAAAAGTATAACAATTAGGTTGTTTATCAATGTGTTAAACCTAACCAGCAGGAGAGACTGACAAGCTACAGTCATACCCCCTTGACTTCTATGTTGCATACCATTGTCTAGTGTTCGCTAATTGCATTAACAATGTACAGGACAGAAAGAGACAAGGATGTTGTAAACTCATAAAATCAAATAGATATGGGGGGAAGTGGTAAAATGTGTTTTCCCCATATAGTCATTCAAAGTGACATTAGACAAGCAATTAGACAAAGTGGAACAAAAAAGCCAATGAAAAGGTCTAGTTTCAAGATAACTTATGATCCTTTTTAGGTCACTTAGTTACTGTAGACTATGGGCGGGCAATTATTTTTGCCATCGGGCCGTGTGAATGGCCCAGATGGCTTCAGAGGGCCATCGGGCGTGTCTAGCATGCTGACACCTATGGAGGTTGGCCACTTCCCCCCTTTTTTACATCTTGCCGCTGGCCAGTCTTAGGAGTCTGGAGGGCTGGATACGGCCCAAAGTACGTAGTTTTCCCAGGTCTGCTGTAGACCATTCTTTATTAAGGACTCTTTCAGAGCATGTGTTGGAATATTTGAGCTCAGTAAAAGTATGACACATAATAAATATCCAAAGTGTTGTCATATTTATGGTGAAAAGATGCAAAGAGCTGTGGTTGGTTTAAGCTGTGGAATCGAACACAAATTTGCCACATCACATAACATAAAAAGACTTAAAAATCTTTGGTGAATAAGGGAAGTTACATAAGTGATAAATTGTTGCAAATAACTCATCTATGTGAATACTACATAAATGTTATTTTGTGAGAGAAAATATTTTAATAATTAAAGGTGCACAATAGTGCTGATATAACTGCACACATACATATAAAACTCCTTTATACTAAGCCAATTGCTGACAGAAATAGTTAAACATTTAGGGAAGAAATAATACTTGCCATTTGTTTCACTGTTTAATTCTAAAGAGAGCTGAAATTTTCCTCCACCGTTTCCACTCCCCCTCCCCATTTTCTTTTGCAAGTTTGGCAACATGAGAAGAAAAAGCTGCCTGACTGCTATTGGTTAAACAGTGAGCTAACCTTTTGGTCTCATAAATTAAGCTTGGAATGCAGGAGGTTACAGAGGGAAAGCTGACTTGTGCACAGGTGTTATGTAGTGAATAGGGCAAAAATGTCCAGGAGAGGGAACATTTTCATGGAAAACTGGCCAGTACACATCACACACACATTTCCTAGTGCAGGAGTTTATCAGTGCTGCCTACTCAATCATTCTGCATTACATGAAACAACTACTGGGAAGAAATGCTTCTCACTAAGGTATAGTACTGCATAAGTAAAGATGTAATCTGACTATAGTTTCCCTTTAAAAGCTGTCTCCTATAGATTTGATGTCTGTCTGAAGTTCTCATATCATTTGCTGAAAATATATATAGATGTCTGCCTGGGGTAATTGTCAGCAGTATGCCTGGGGCAATTGTCAGCAGCATGCTTGGGGTAATTGTCTGCAGAATGCTCGGGGTAATTTTCAGCATGCATTTAACTTGGTTTCAGGCAACTCTATGGTCTCATCACTCTGGTGTGTGGGTGTGGATATAAATGTGTGGAGGAAGGATCATCGGGGCCACTGCCATCCTGATCTTGCTGAGTTGTGTCTTTATTATTATTATAAACCACAAGATATTTAATGGGTAAGGTCTTCTTTTCATCTTTGCCCAGTTTGTTCTTTATGAAAGGTCCATAAGAAACTGTAATTGAATTTAAAGCAGTGACAGTAGGCACTCCAAAAGCTCTGTACGTAGGCGTTCAAGCTGCTTGGAATTAAGCCAAGTCATTCCAAAACTTTTTTATACTCAACTTTATTACTTAAAAGGTGTCGGGGTAATAGAACAAAGAAGCCTTTCGGGTTTCATTTCAGTGAAAATAGTGAAAAATAGGGATTTTTTTGCCTAGTCTCAACACTGTACTATACCCCTAGTTCTTAATAGAACAGTGAAATAACATTAATATATACCACTAGAGCCTAAGAAGCAAAAATGAATAACTTGCTCATTGTCATTAAGTTTGCTGCTTTAATTTCTAAAGGGAAATAAAGCCAAAAGTTGTTCTTTGCTTTTTGCTTAGTCTTTCTGGTATTACATGTGGAATTCCATCAAGGAACTACTTGGATTAAAAAGGGCATTTATATTTAGTTGAGATATATTTCATGGAAGTCCATCATCATCTGTCTTTCTTTGTCATAGTCCATGGGGTCTTGATCAGTTGATGGCTCATGCCTCCGTTCACCAATAAAAAAAAAAACCCTTGAAGTTAATGTTCAGTCTTACCCCTTCACTGGTGCTGCAGCAACTTGTAAGGGGGGTTGTGAGAAACAAACATTTTTTTGTGAGAAGAGGAAGTACAGAAAGCAAGTCCAGGGGAGATTGGGAGAAACAAGGGGATTGGTTAGAAAAGAGGCTTGGGACTGTAGGGGGAAAGAGCATGAACAATGACAGCTAGGGGAAGGTGTGTGGGGTAAAAAAAAAATGGAGAGAGAGCAGAGAGAAAGCCAGTAATGAGAGTGTAAAGACAACAGAAATAAATCATTTAGGGCAGTGAGAAGGTGAAATATTTGTAAAAGGAGAGTGGGAATCGCCGTCAGGCTGAGACACAGAGTTATATCAAGCCGTGTACAGTTAATCTGAGAAAACTGCAGCTTGGGGTTTATTTCTGCATCTTTTTGCTGGATTTGCTTCAGGATCTTCAGAGCTGTTTACTTTCCCGCTATATTTGTCTCTAGGATAACTTAATATATGACAGTTAATATGGACAACTGCCCCTTCAGAGCTATCGGTGTCTGTTTGCTAAATTTCTTCAGGAAAAGACTATTTTCAGCAAAGTGAATTTCCGCACTATTTCTTTGTTTTGTTTTATATATTTTTTTACTTCAGAACTGTTGATATTACATACATGTGGGAGTTATTCCTATAGTAAATCCACTACAATTTCCCCATTGTAAAGTCGCAACAATTTTTTAAAGTTAAGATTGCGAAATTGACCCATAAATAAAGTCACGACTGCGACAATATTCTCATTATAAAGATGCTACTGTGACACTAGCAGCCTATTGCGACTGTCTTTATCTGGCATATTCACACCTATACAAAATTCAGACTTTAGTGAATAACTCCCAAAGACTGAAAATAAATACATGGAAAGCATGTCTTACAGTATACATTGAAATAAATACACATTCAGATATTTTTTTTTGTGGTGCTGAGAGAATTACTGTAAGATCCTTCTGATGTTGTGTAAATCTTCAATCAGCCTTACAAAAAAGTGGATATGGCCCGCAGCTGCCAGTTTGTTAAACGAAATAATAAACTAAAGGCACAACACTCAATGGAAATATAATATTGATTTAATTCAAAATAGTTTATAATCAGCTGCTTTAAAATCAACGCTGAGCAGTGCAGGATGGAGGCACTGTAATATAGCAATGAAAAATGCATTGTGTCGTTTTAATTCTTACATTTCTAAAACTCTTGTCTGCCAAAATGATAAAATAAACTATTATAAATACAATAATCCGAAATGTATACATTTTTCAGCATACCAATTTTGGAAACAGACAAGAAAAAAAATGCCATATTTTTCCCTAATCCTCTTCAGTTACAGATCACACAACCTGTGACTCTAACCTTGGTAAAGGAGACAGATTATGGTTAGTGGAGTTTGCGGTACACTAATCCCCTGCATAGACAAGATTTATTTATAGGAAGCTCTGTTTGGTTAATTTATATGTGTGCCCTACATTAAATCTCTTGTGATTGGAAGGATTAAATGAAACAGAAACTCATTTGTTAGAAATATGGAACTAACATTTAGGAAACCTATCCTAATCCAGGACAAAGAGCTTATTAAGTAGGTTTTGAGGTCTTATGAATTTACACAAAATTGATGTGGAGGGCAATATTCCTATTTACAAAGCCAAGTAAAAATGCAACAACTCATTTGAAAGCCAAATGTCAAATTACAAAAAACAAGTAAACATCTAGAAACCATTTAAAGGGGAACTATAAAAGGTTAAATTGCACCTTTCACTTTGCCTGTTGTATGACTTAGGGAATCATCTGAATTTATTTCTGTATAGTATCAGTTACAAACCTCAATCTGGGTTTGTACTCTGCCCTCAAATTAATGGGGATTTTCCAGAATATTGACATCACATTTGCTCCAATTGGATTCATCAAAGATTGTATTTTGTAGAATGCAAATGCAGGTTTGAAGGGACAACTTTCTGTCAACTTGAAGAACACAATGTAGGTAAGAAATTATATATTAGACACCTCCATTCAGATCTCCTAAAACATCATTTTGAAGGAATCCGATTAGAGGAGACACAATGCCAATATTTACATTGCTGTAAGAACCCCAATTGCCATGGGAGCACTTGGTGGAAAACAGATGCTGCCCTTCTGTTAATGTGGGCATGCAACAATGAGGGTGAATAGGTGCCCTTTATACAATAATATCTAATTTATCATCTACTTTTAAATATGGATGAGTTGTTGTTGCTGGTCACAGTGATCAGGTGATACTGGATACTAAATGAACAGATAAAGTAACCCTTTACAGGTGTACGGGGTGATTTGGAGAGGACCAAGGGCAGATACCTGAGACATCACCACACTATGTGGAACAGCAATTACAAAGTAAGGTTGAAATCCAAAATAGCATTTTATTACAGCCACCAGGGAAGAAGAGACTTTGAATAAGAAGTGAATGATCAACAGTATCAAAAACACAAAAAGGACTAAAAAAAACTAGCAACCTTTAAAAATTTGCAAGTTTGCCCAGAGAAGTTTCCATAGATTTCACAGGGTGAAAACCTGATCTTAAATGGTCCGCATAAAAATTAATGGTAGGAACAAATATTGATATTGCCAATGTAATATCTTGTGTTACATGTATTATGCAATTTCATATTATTTTGTGGTTAAAAAATATTCTTTTCTGGTCACAAAATATTCTTTTGTAAGTACAAAATGTTAAAAAATAAGTTTGTGGTCACAAATTTGTTTTTGTTTTTTGTCATTAATAATAATTTTGTTATCACAGAATAATAGTGAATAAGACGAAAATAAGTTCTGTATCACAAAAGACTGTATGTACGCAAAATAACCCAATTGAACAAACTAATATTTAGAGAAATAATATTGCATTTTGAATCATTAAATATATTTTGAGTATTTTGTTTAAATGGGAGTTTCTGTGATGCAAAATGTATTTTGTGCTACAAATTAGTGTTTTGTGGCAAAAAAATAATTGCATTGAACAAAAGTTTTATTGGTCACAAAATTCAGAAAACACCTTAAACATATTGGAATTTTTTTACTGTTCCAGGATTAAAAGAACAGTAATGCCAGAAACTAAAGGTATATTTTCAATCAGTGATTCCTAAAATTCTAGATTATAGGGGTTATTCACTAAAGTCTGAATTGTTGAGTATAGGTGTGAATTCGCTAGATAAACACAGTCGCAATAGGCTGCTACTGTCACAGTCATGACTTTATAATGAGAATATTGTCGCAGTCATGATTTTATTATGGGAAAATTGTCACAATATTAACTTTTAAAAATTGCCGCAACTTTACAATGGGGAAATTGTAGCAGATTTGCTATGGGAATCCGCTGTTTGCAAATTCGACAGTCAAATTCGCACCTTAGTGAATAACTCCCATCATGTGTAGAAAGTAAGATATTTAGCTATTTAATTTATAAGAAAATAGGGCATGCTTCCTGAATAATGCAGCATAGAATATGACTGGGTCCGAGGTCTGTTTAACAACATGGCTGAATCACATGGGCAAGCAACATATTATATACAATGAACAGAATGTAAGTTTAAGTTTATGTCCATGCGTGAAGAAAAGAAAGAGAAAATGTGTGTACTTTTCTGTTAACCTGCATCTCACACTGTACATAACAAAATAACCATGTTCTATGTTTTTAATTCTCAGTGACCTTAAAATCCCAGTTTCTGCGGAAACATTTTGTTTGTACTTTGGCTATATAACTGTTCCTAACTAACAAAAAAAAAACATTTATTATTGATACATAGACGGACAGATAAACACACACATAAATGTATAGGAAGATGTAAGGATACACTCCTGTGTCTTTAAAATCATATACAAAAAAATGAAATGTATTTAGTTAAATTATTATTAAAATAATAGAAAGCAACAGTCCATGTGCAACCTGCCATTCTTGGGCCTTGTTCACACCTGCTTAGAGGCAGAGAAGTAAGACTATTATTTTTTCATTTTAACTATAGATTTATAAGTGTCCTACAAAATTTTTTTTTTCAATTTTAAAGACCCAGGAGTGCATCTTTACATCTTCCTTTATATATTTGAGTCATAGGACCTGGAATTGTTAAATTATTTGGGTGTTTGGGAGCTGTTTATATATATATATATATATATACAGTATATACTGTATATATTTATTGCAATATTTGGTGCTACCTTTTTTATTGGACTAACAGTCTTTTTAAATAAACGAGCTTTTGGGAGGTTTGTCCTCCCTTGATCTGGTTCCGGACAATATTAAGTACAGGCAAGAAGGTATTATACTGAGATAACGGACTATTGAAAGCAGTCATAAATATACTTGTTTTGAGAGGGGGGTTGGTGGTAGAATTCCTTAGTACAGAGAGACTCATGGTTTAAAAGCAAACATAACCAAATGAATAATTTTCCATAATATAAAGACATACTCACATAAAAAAAATTATTTCAGCATAAAGTAATCAGGTGTTGTAAATACTGCTAGGAACAGATTGATGCTGGAGGGGGAAAGGTAGAGGTGGGATGTAGGAATTTAGTTGCTGAGACGATCACAGGTTTAAAGCACACAGAGAGAATGACATACTTTCCCATTATAGAAAGTTAGGATAGTGAGACAGAAATCCAAGATCTACATTGAGTCCTGTATTTTTGGTATTAAAATACATTATCATTTAGAGTTGAAAAGTTTTTCTTTCTTGTGTTTTTAAAGTTCCCTTTGAGTATTTTGATTTTTAGATTATTGATTGAGTGACTGCTTGAGTGACTGAGTGAAAGCTTCCTGTCACTCTGCTGACCTCAGTGTAACCTTTTGTAACCTTGTAAAGAATTTGAGGATCACATAGACCAGGGGTCTTGAACTCAGCCAGGTGAACGGGCTACACATAGAGAAAAATCTTGAAGTAGACAAGCCACATTCAATACACTCCACCCCCTTCATTTTTTTCTTGCTATGACACCAAATATCGCTTTCTTACATGAGCATATGTAAAGAAGAAGTCTGAGGGAGAAACATTGTACACCATTGTGAGTTCTGCAAGGGATCACCCTATGCCATTGGAGGGCAAGCATCTGCCTCTGCCTCTCTCAAGGATGACTCTGAAGCTCTGGGAACCTGTGTGCAGCAAATAATGGTCTTAAGGGCTGTGTGTTAAAAACCCCTGACACCATACTCCCTTTATCCCAGTGGTAAAAGAAACAAAGAAATATAAAGAGGGATATTGGTGGTCTCACGGAACCCTACTTCATTGGCTGGTCATGATTTGGGTCAACTCTCTGTACCTTACAACTGGTGACTGGGATAAGGTGATCTAAATGTTAAAATAGGAGACAAATATCTTGTCCGAGAACCTTGAAACAATATATACTTTTCTTATGGCACACCCCCACACATTCACCAAGTGAAAGATCCTCAGCATTTGATTAATTATCAGCCAACCCAGGGGTAGGAAAAACAAACTGTGTTACATTATTATTCAGTGTGACAGTTTACAACTGCAAATGTTTCTGTATATCCCAGCAGAGCATGAGCCATGTTCTGTGTAAACCGGTTAAACAGCAAACTATTTAGTACAAAAGAAAGCCAATTGTGATCACTTAGGTTTGTATGAATCTATTACAAATCAGTGTGTGTGTGTGTGTGTGCGTGTGTGGAGGAAGGAGGGGAAGGACAAGAGATTTTGCAAACCTTTGTACACATCACAAACCTTTTAGTGGATTCAATAAATTCAGTAATAAATTGAACCACAAACAGTATATTCATCTCTAGAGGTAAATAACTCTGAAATGTGGGCTGCATGATTAGGCCTATGAAAGTTATTAGCAACACAACTATTTATATGACTGTTTGTTCAGTTGCTTCATTGCAGGCACATCTATGTTGAAATGAGTTTGAAGTAAAGCAGTCACTACCATCCAGTACAATGTGGCATTTTGTCAGCCAAAGAGGAATAAATCTTTCCATTAGGTTTATCAAATCAAACCACTCTAAGTGAATTACAGAAATAAAGCATATCAATGCGCTTGCCAAAAAGGTTAGGTCATAGACTACGGCAACTATAATTCAGAAACAGATAGAAAGATGCATGTTTATCATGTCTGTATTTTACAGTATGTCTTTTCAATGGTAAATTAAATTTTTTTAAAAAGCAATATTTGAAATCCACATGTTTGACAAATAAAACTATATTAAAGTATATAAAGCACCATGTTATTTAAAACTGCAAAGAAATGTATACATTATTCATTAGCCCCAAACTTCTGCTAGTAAAACCTCTTGCATCATATGTATTATTCTCTGTACTGTCAAACAACATTCAGGAGAAGACCATAAAACCCGTGACTTTTTCAGCAGTGGATAAATATCCAAGGCTCAAAGCGGTGTCTGAGCTCAGCCTGCAAGAATATGCTCGTTTGGAGACAGAAAAAAGGAGCACTGTAATTTTCACAAAATAATTGCCCTGGTGTCAATGTAGCAGTATAAAGAAATGTAGAAACTGTAAGATGATAAAAGCAATTGGTGACCAGGAACACTGGAATATGTAGCTGCTCTGAGCACAGCAAACACACAAAGCCATTAATATCTGAAGATGAGCCTGTGTCACTCTCTGTAAATATAACAAGATCAATTTCTCCAAATCTATCTTAGACAGTCATATTTTAAAATGATTAGATCTTCAAATTGTAAAAGGTCCCCAGTGGCTCGAGTTTAGGCTGGCATTATCAACTCAACCATTGTCTTAGAGAGCAGCTGAATACTATAAGGGACAGCAATCTCATTCTCCAAAAATCGCACAGTTCTTCCATAGCCAGGATCACATAAGTCTGAGGTTATGATGAACAATGAGAATGCATATCGGCAAATAAGTGACCTTGGGAACAATTCTTTGAGTCCTTCAAAGTATGAATACCTAAGCCTGTTACTTTTCTTAATACATTGACTTCATGTTTCATGTAATTGGAAAAAAGACTGGTATAGAGAAAAAAACTATCTTAGCAAAAGTTCAGAGACAAACAATAATAACTGAACTTTGCCTCTTGCTTAAAGGAGTGCTCTATTTTTATTATAAATGGTGTTTAATGAACAAATTTATGAGTTGTAGGATTGTCCCATGTCATATTTTCAGAGCCCCAGGTCTCTCTGACCATTAGAGATTCTTTTTTTCTTTTTTTGGAAGAACTTTTGGAGGTTGACATCATTCTAGACTTTACTGTCAGTGTGCAGTTTGTAGAAGCATATCTAGTGACTTTAAAGGAGCGCTAAATATGCATAAAATACATTTTAGACTGTAAGCTCTACTGGGCAGGGACCTTCAACCACTTGTGTCAAACTCACATAGCACTTAAAGTAATGTATCCTTGCGATCTTATACTGTATTGTTTAATGCCATTTCCCATGTCTATATTATATTTGTATTGCTGAATTGTACAGCGCTGCTTATGTTTGTGGCGCTTTATAAATAAAATTATACATACATACATGTTATGCTGGTATCCATTTGCAATGCAAGCCAACAGGTTGTGTTGGGTCAGAGAGACTAGACTACCTGGTATAAAATGTATAAATATTATCTACATAATTTATTTTGAAACTATAAGAAATTGCAACTATCAAAGTTAAATAGTGTATATCTAAATATTCCTTGATCATAATTATGGTTTAGTGGCCCTTTAACAGGTAGTAAAGGATAAAGATAATGGTCCTAATCTGACTGTGGGCCTGACATAGTTGGGCTTATATATGAAAGGCCGAATTGTCATGTAAAGGTGTGAATTCACAATTATTTGCCACTTCCCCATCTTTGGGTATTCAGAATTGTTTTTGTATCTCCTCTGGCAATCTAACATTTACTTGCTTCTTTACAGTTGTGTATCACTTGGAAATCTGGCTATAAGCACTTGACACTTTCAAATATGCCTGAAGATGGATTTATAAATAAGACGTTGAAGTAGAGAAGCATTTCAATAAGAGCCTGAGAGTCACAGTTGATCACAAAATGGTCAAACATCTTGGGGAACATTTAATATGGTCATTTTGACCATTCCAATTTTAGTCGCCACTTTTGTATGCATTTTCAGTTTTTTAGTCACAATTTTTCAGTTACAACTATCAAAAAAAGATGGTGTGTTAAATCTACTGCATTTCAATGGAGTGTCCTTTTGATTGCAACTATTTTCGATATTTTTTTTCAATTACATCTAATTTTGGCAACTACATTTTTTCACAGCTAAAAAAAGATATTGAAAAAAGTCTCTTGATTAAATCTACTGCATTTTACATTGCTTTCAATGGGAAGAGAAAAAAAGGGGAAAAACCAAATGACCGCTCAATCCCAAGTGAGTGTATAAAGAGGGTGCCAGGAAACCAACGCTTTAGTAATGATCATGAAAAAAATCTCCTGAAGAAAATCCGGCACTCCAATGTAGTAATGGTAACCTTTATTGAAACTCCATTAAAACAGCAATGTCAGGCCTGACATCACTGTTTTAATGGCGTTTCAATAAAGGTTACCATTACTACATTGGATTGCTTTCAATGGAGCATCTTTTTCGATTGCAACCAGGGTCAGACTGGACGAGTGGGACCCACAGAAGGCGCCAAAGGAGAAGTTTCTAGCTGCTGGTTGGGTATGTTCAGGCCTTGGGGAATTCTGTACTGGCCCACTTTGGGCCCCAGGGCATTCCAGAAGGGCCCGCTTGGATCCTGGGGTCCACACTGACTGGGGAACAATTGGCCCACTACTACTGGTGGTGGACCCGTGGGCTAGTCCAGCCCTGATTGTGATTATTTTTGTTAACTGTGACATTTTTGTTGCAAAAAATTACAGAACTCTGCACAACCATCTTCCATAGAGCTTAAAGGGTTTTTGTCCCCCTCAATCTGGCAAATATTTTTTTTGGTGACTAAATTAGTTGCAAAAGACTTAATAGTGATTTTAGCGATGCTGAATTTTTTACCATAATTTATGGACATTCAATATCGATATACTTAAATTTTTTTCTGACTTTGACAACTACCCCCCCCCCCCCCCCCCCCCCATGTGACTCTGCCCATAGTTACAACCAATTAATAATAAGTTAAGTTGTTCCCACGGGATTTTCTTTAATGTTCTTAGTAATTTATGTAGTATATATTCTTCTTACATGTAGCACATTACCATAGATTATAGCATCCCTGTATCTTCTCTATACAGATCTGCCGAATGGTCAGGAGGACAGATGTATCCATGGGGATGCTCTGGGGAATATAAACTAAAATTTCCCAAAAATGTAGTAATTGTCATATCTAGCTAAACTTGGTGACTAGTGTTGGACTGAAGCATCTCAGGACCATCAGAGAACAAGGCTAACCAAATACCCATGCACATCCCTTTTTATGAACCTAACTGAAAGCTTCATACTCTTCTTTTCATCAGATCTAATAAGATGTAGAATTCTCCTTTTGTAAAAATGTATGTAGTATTTTTCTGTTTACACATCTGCAAAATTTGGGTGGAAACTAAAGCCCAATAGGTAAATGTTGCAGAGTAGCAAAACAAGAAGACCATGAGATGGGGACTGCAAAGCAGAGGTGATTTTTTTCAGTGTGGCTCTTCTTCCACTATCCCCTATTTAGACCACTTTTCACTACCCCCATTTTGGATGGACCATGGATGCAGGGAGCTGTAGCAGATGGCATGACAACTGCAATAAAGAATACTACAGCAGAGGTTGAGTTTATGAGAGACATCCTTCCATCTAAGGTTACTTTTAGACATGAATCTATTGTTTCTCTAGGAAAATTCACACAGAGTTATACAGTGACTGTCCTACAGAGTCTGTATTGAGAGTCTGTTCTGAATAGTATGTGCACCTGTCAAGACAGATGGATGTGACAGTATTTAAAGATATATACAAGGAGTAACCTATATGATTAAGATTGGTATATGTATAAAGATTAATGAGATCATATTCATTCAAATACATAATGAGATACTGTACATATGATGCTATTACTTAGTAGCCTCTAAACACTAATTTTTAAAAAACACATTGCATAATCATGTTGATCTGCTGATAATTAACATTTCCCATTATAATGATGCTGTAGATCTACGCACTTATAATAATGAAGACAAACCGTATAATTAAGAAACACTATGGGCTGATAATAGGTACATTATGCTATATAATGTGTATCTGCACACTAATAATGAACATTTCATGTCATAACAGTTGTTGAAATGGGAATAGACAGTTTGCAATGAGGAAGTAAGTGGCAGATCTAATCTAGGAACAGTGGGATGTAACAGCAGGCAAAAGGGCCACAGGGGATAGATTAACCGCAGTAAGTCTATTTACTAGTGAAATAAATGCTTCGGTTATCATTCATTTTTTCAGTTCTGAAGCCTGTGTGCCTCCTCTCCATGCCACCCCTGGCTTTTAACATAGCACAATGGTTAGACTATTTCCCAGTAAAATGGCTTGACTAGCTAATATTGCAGAGATCCCAGTCTCATAAAAATATGTACTTGATTAGGGATAATGGAGAGAGAAAGAGAGGAGCAGCAGAAAGAAGGAAAATAAAGATCTAAGAAGCAAATGTTTAGGTGGGACTGATTAAAATAGACAAAAAAGGAGATAGAGAAGTAAACTGATAATTATGAATTAGTGATCTAAAGCTTTATCTGGTACATACTGTATATTTGAACACTGGTATGATCTTTTGCTGAAAGAATATGTACTATTATAAGAGCCATAGTGAATATACTGCTATTTGTGCTGTACTGTTCCACCCACCAGCAGATGCTTCCATGCAGCAAATATTCATTCATTTGTTTCATAGAGTTTTATTTTTTACATTCCCAGATACGGTCTAGGATTGCAACCTTATTGGTAGTGTTGCCATTTCAACAGAAGGCGTTTTCAAGGTCACTTCTATTGGCACTGTGCCACATTTACTGGTAGACTATCCAATCATTATCAAGAACATTTACAAGTCACTTAAGCCATCATTAGGAATCACAATGGTCTTAACTTTATAATGAAATTTTGGGGTTTTTTTCTTATAAAAAAAAAAAAATTTGTTGAACACTTAACTCTGACCAAAAAAGTCAATTTGTAATTCTCACCATCAAGTTTTTGTAAGATCCAGTATATCACCATACCAAATAAATCTCTACAAATGGTGTAACCGGGTAGTCTCTAAAGCATTTAAAGAAGCCAGTCTATGCCACACGGTTTCCAATTAACAATGGAATCATCAAACCATTTATTTTAGCTCAAGTAACATCAGAAAGAAAGAGAACAAGCAGCTCCAATTTTTGCCACCATAAATTAAACATCATTCCAAAGATATTCATGGAACATGGTGGCAATACCTCCAGCTACTTTTCCCACTTTTTTCTTAATCTACGCATGTCTCAAGCATTGCTTGGTTACCTCTATTTATTATTGTTTTCTCAACTGTGAATGTCTTTCAGCCTTTTCATTTCATATTTGGGTATTGTTCCCAACTGATATTGTTTGCTGAAGTACTGAGAAATGGAGCATTCAGCCACTTCAACAGCTTTGGCAAAATTCTCATTAATGTCTATAGAGGATCATGCTGAATGCTGTGACAGGGCCGATAGACTTTTTACTGGGAATGCCATTGAACCACTTCATGCGGATTCAAATCTGCATGATTTGTTTAAAAACTGTCTCTGTTAATGACTAAAAAAAAAATGAAGTTATGTTAGGATGCATTGACCTTGGAGATAAATCTGACAGTACAACCGATTCCCAGAGGATTATGCACTTAAAAGGTCCCTACAGTTCTGAAGGATTATGAGGCATAAAAAAAAATAGAATTTAATTTTGTAATAAATGCTCAAATGAACTAATGTGGCTAATATTACACCACTATAATGGTTTTAAATCGAGAGAGACGTCCGTGAGGTCCAAACAAAATTTAATTGCTTTTTTTGAGTACGATCAACAGTTTGTTCTACTGGATAAACTGTTACAAAATAATTTGTATCACTTGGAAAATGAGATCAGTATGAGAAACGCAAAATTCCAGAAGTATTAAAATGATTATTCGAACTATAACACAGGGGTAGATAGAAATTCCAGCCCACAAAATCTCTGTTAACCATTCACCAGTACTTGTGCTTTGCTAATTGATTACTGGAAAAAAAAAAAATATTTATGAGAAAATATCCTCTGCTCCAATCCTGCAGCAAGCTAAACATTTCTGCAACTGCAGATTGTCAGAAGTCTCTTTACAACATTATATATGTTACAAGGAATACAGTGACTGACACAGCTGAAACATTCTTAGCTTTGGTTATCTGCTAAGAATTTAAAATTGCAGTTTCATATCAAAGTGTGAACTCTACAGCTGAAGTGAATTTGAGTCACTTTGGGTTGCTACATTCCGATGCCTGAAAATTTGCTATTCTCTATTCACAAAGTGGTGGATTCCCTTTACAGAAAAATCCAACAGCACCTATTTCACGTGTAGTGATGCGGAGTGATTTGTAGTGATGAAATTCCACATTAGGCCCGAGTGAAGTGAAGTGCAGTGACATCAGTATTAAATGAATATTACTTCCCTTTCTTATTTCATCCTGTCCCTAGTTCATGTTGTCACTTGGTCGCACTAGTCACTTATGAGTGAACAGTCTTATTAAGTCACATCAGAGCTCTGGCATCTTTAGTAGAAAGTACAGCAATAAAAATTGGCGATCATTGACTGCAATAAATGCGCGCATCACATGTCATTTTCACTACTCACAAGGTTTGTCTCCCTTAAAAACATGCAGATATAGTCACAGAATGAGTTGATCTCACTATACAATAAAACTTTGGCACTGCACCCTACCCTATAACTGTATTAAACTATATAATAGTGATCTTCAGATGATAGACCTGAAACTATTGGTGAAACGCAACACCCGCCAGGTCCCTGTTCTATGACCGATTCTTATTTTTGTACTCCTTATATACTCAGGACTACATCCTTTTATCTGTTCACATACAGGAAGGCTTTGACCTCTCCTATGTACTTTGCAACAATACCTTGAAGGAGTAAAGGCGAAAAAAAATGAATTAAAAGACCTTTGTGAATCACATTTCAACAGAATATTCATTATGGTTTCTAAGCACAGCAATAACTATGGACATTTAAAAGTCTTGTCAACTGTCCCTGATTTCATACTTCACTGGTTGTTAATGGCCAGGAAATGTACTGACAATAAGTAATAGTTTTGTATTTGCTGTCAAATTATGAAATAAAATTCTGTCATCTGACAAGCTGTGACAGCAGTAACTGTCTCTGGGCTTCAACTAAAAAAAAAAAATCCTATTCAAAACTATTATTTTTCTTCACCAAAGCATTTTTTTTTTTGTTATTATTCAACTTGTTTTTTTCGTCCTTTTGCTATCTATTAAATTGCTGTAAAGATGCAGAGCTCTGGGGACAGAGTGGTGCTAAACTGTCATCTTTTCAGATATTTCTACAGATGGTTTCCCTCACTTTAACAAATTACATTTATATCCCAACGTTCAGCTGGATCACAAACTTCATTATGAAATTTTCATTTGTTTTATGCATCGGACACATTCAGATCTGCTACAGTTTATAATACAAAATGAACTACTGAACAAACTGTTTAGAAGTTGCAGTACATTATGAAGTTAATAGACGTGACAATTTCAGATATAATAATATTTATTGCTTGCTTTATACTAATTTTAAAACACATTCATATTATGTAAAATGCGTTGGTTTTTTTTTTGTATACTGACACAAGTTAACCTCCCCAAGGTTATAAGGAAATGAAGTACTACTGAGGTTGTACTATGCTATTTATAAGGGGAGCAGGGCCCGTGCCTAGAGGTGTCTCAGTCAGAAGGGCGATTCACACCTAGTCAGGGAATCAAGGGAATTAATTATAACTGAGAAGAATTTTTAAAAGTCAATTGTTAATTCTAACATTTGTTGTTTAACTTTTCAGCATATTGGTTCACTGTTTAATTTAGTCTGTGTTTAATTTTACAAAGGGGTGTGATCAGTTAGTGGGTGTGGCCTAAGGCATCAAACATTCTGTTCCCATAAGCTCCTGTAAATCTGGCTCAGAAGGAGAGGGTCAAATAAAAACAAAAAGTTGTCTATTTTTTTAATTTAATTTGTCTAAATTTTGTTGATTTGACTTAAAAAGTAAGGTATTCATTTATTAAATAATGTTAGTGACCAAGCTCTATTTTTCTATTCTGCTTCAATATTATTTTTTATTTATTTATACAAACCAGATTCCAAAAAAGTTGGGGCACTAAACAAATTGTGAATAAAAACTGAATACAGTGATGTGGAGGTGCCAACATCTAATATTTTATTCAGAATAGAACACAAATCACAGATCAAAAGTTTAAACTGAGAGAATGTATCATTTTAAGGGAAAAATATGTTGTTTCAAAATTTCATGGCGTCAACAAATCCCAAAAAAGTTGGGACAAGGCTATTTTTTACCACTGTGTGGCATCCCCCCTTCTTCTTACAACACTCAACAGACATCTGGGGACAGAGGAGACCAGTTTCTCAAGTTTAGAGATAGGAATGCTCTTCCATTCATGTTTAATACAGGCCTCTAACTGTTCAATCGTCTTGGGCCTTATCTGTCGCACCTTCCTCTTTATGATGCGCCAAATGTTCTCTATAGGTGAAAGATCTGAACTGCAGGCTGGCCATTTAAATACCCGGATCCTTCTCCTACACAGCCATGATGTTGTGATTGCTGCAGAATGTGGTCTGGCATTATCTTACCTAAAAATGCAGTGTCTTCCCTGAAAGAGATGATGTCTAGATGGGAGCATATGTTGTTCTAAAACATGAACATAGTTCTCTGCAATAATGGTGCCTTTCCAGCCATGCAAGCTGCCCATGTCACAAACATTCATGTAACCCTACACCATCAGTGATGCAGGCTTCTGAACGGAGTGTTGATAACAACTTGGGTTATCCTTGTCCTCTCTGGTCCGGATGACACGGCGTCCTAGTGTTCCATAAAGAACTTCAAATTGTGGCTCATCTGACTACAGAACAGTCTTCCATTTTGCCATACTCCATTTTAAAAGACCTCTAGCCCTGTGCAAACGTCTGAGCTTGTGGAGCTTGCTTAGAAATGGCTTCCTCTTTGCACTGTAGAGTTTCAGCTGACAATGGTGGATGGCACGGTGGATTGTGTTCACTGACAATGCTTTCTGGAAGTATTCCTGAGCCCATTCTGCTATTTCCTTGACAGTGGCATTTCTGTTTGAGGTGCAGTGACATTTAAGGGCCCGGAGATCACGAGCATCCAGTAGAGTTTTACTGTGTTAGCCTAGAGGCCCCAAATGCAAATGCTGATGAATGATTAAATGTTGGTGGTAAAGCAGGTAAAGCAATGATTCAGTTATTGGCCTGGCTGTTTAAGTGATGCATCAGGAGTAGTTCTAACCTCCCAATGTATCCCTCTGCCCTGCCCTAACTGCCTAATGGATGGCTGCCACCATCCATTCAGCAAATAGGGCAGGACAGAGAAACTCATCTGGAGTTTAGGACTGCTTCAGGTGTACTATGTGATTATGATGTCACATAATGCTGATGTCATGAGATCTTGGCGCCGCCCCCTGGATTAATTTCTGTTGATGGCCAATTGCTGAACCACTGAGGATGAGGGGAAAATGTTGCATTAATTCTTATTTAACATGTTCGTTGCTGTGTTTCATTGAGATATGAAGCTGAGGTTTTGAAATTTTCAGTGATGCTCTAAAAGTTCAGTGAGGTTTGTAAAACAAAATAGGAGTAAAAAGAAATTGCTGTATATATTTTGGATTTGGTTCACATTGTTTCTTTTTAGGTAATCCGACAAAATTTTAACTTGCCTCGAATCTGCGGTATTGGATTTTGTCGGATGAACCCAAATCCAAGCTGCACATCCCTAAAAATATATGCTGTCAATAGGCACTCTATTTGTGATCATTTATGGATTGAGTTATCCTAGACTCTGGGCTGTTAAACATTTAAAGGGGTCATTCATTAAAGTATGAACAGTCGCGTCAATGCCAGTATTAGTGTCCTTTCGCAACTTCTCCAACCCTGCTTATGCAAGGCATACTGCTCCAAATTCACCTGTTTGTCTTCGACACATCAGAGTGGTGAATTAAGGGGTTGATGTCAGGGCTTCAGTGTTGCATAAGGTGGCTATTCATTCAAAAGTAGCAGTGGCGACTGCAATTAAATTAATCTACTACTAAACATGATCTAGGCACAGGGTAACAGTTAAAAAGAAGTATTTTTCACTTATATACAGTTAGTGGGATATGATGAGACTGACATCACTGTCCTTCACTGGAGGAATTCTTCTCACTCCTCATGACTTCTCATCCTACTATTGTGCGACTGACTATGCCGCACTATGCAGGTGATTGCGTTTGTTGCTGTCTGCTGCTCCATGAATAAGAAGAAGAAGTGAATTTGTGAATTACAGATTGTAGTGACACGAACAGATGCAAAGTCACTATGCTAGGCGAATTCACACTTTAATGAATGACCCCCTTAGTTCCTCCACCTAACCACATCCCTGACCTGACCCCAACCCCATGAATTGAAAATTCTATCACTTCCAGGTTAAAATCATGCTCTTGATTGTGATTGCAGTGGGGATTTCTTTGTCTATTATTAAGCACCTGGGGGCGTGAAACACGTAAGAGGTGAAACTGCATACCCTTACCACTGATCAGGTACATTATCCGACATTGGCCAATGTCCAGACTTGCATCCCTTTTTTGACAATTTGTTTTATCTCTAAGCCAGCGTACAAGACATGAGGCATCATGTGTGTCAGGATCTTGTACTTTATTAGTTCTATATTAAGCTTGCTTTCATGGAACAGTCTATAGCAGCTGCCCCACAGCAACAGCATCCACCACTGCTTCCCACCTTCTGCTATCCCCCCACCCCAGCCCATTCGGATGGGGAGGAAACTCTCTTTCAGCATGGCAGGTGACAGGCAAACACAACTCACACCGTTCTTTGTGAAATATTGCACAATACTTACTTGCTATGGTGCTCCTGTTGATGCTGCTACTGTTCTGCTTCCTACAAACAATGAGTTGGAGTTTCCAATCCAACGCAACAGATAAGGCAGTGGAGGTGAGATATGTTTAAATGTCATCAGCAATACTTATTATAGGTGTCCAGGCTATAATCTACTTGTGTTGTTAATTAATGTACAAGAATGTACTGTATATCATGCTATGTTTATTTATTATATATGATTTCTGTACACATGCTGTAAAGGACCATTATGCTAAAATGGTCTATTGATCTCTTGGTCCACTTAAAATAGATATACCCTCTTGACCATGACTTTATATCGCTTCACTTGCCATTCACATATTATACTGTTGTAGGGAGGTGGTAACTTCCTGAAATGTTCTCTATTCATTGCTGACTTACATGGGATAATTACCCTAACATCAATTCATTTAATGTGTTAACATCTGACTAATATCTTCATCCCAGGAAATAGGTGATAAGTATACTAAAGGCTCTATGGAAAAGGAAGTAGATCTGTCATAATGCTTCCATCTCTCTCCCCCCCCCACATGAATAGAAGTGGATTAAGAGAAAGTGACAGTTTTCACACTTCTACTGACAATGAATAGAACTTATGTTGCTTGGAAAGGTACCTGGAGCCTGCTGCTTTAATTAATGATTCCATTAAATTCCATTAACAATAGTACCTGCGAGACTGCCTTCACTGTATTTTTACCTCAATCTAAGTTTCCTGCTCCAATAGACAGTTTATTATCTTTTTTTCTTTGCCTGTATAATGTGAGTAACATTTCCCAGTTATTCATGACTTTACTCCTTTTTGTCTACCTTCCTACTGGATGTACTGTTTTGCCTCCTACTTTGGCTCTTGAATAAAAAAATACAAGTTACACGGGGGAGAGGTACGGAATTGTAGTTGTTGCACTAAGTTCAGGTATTTGTTTAATATTTTCAGGGGGAGGGTACACTGGGGTACATGATGTTACACTACTAAGGATGCACAAACTATAAACCTAGGATGACAGTGTGAGTGTATATTTATGACATTTCTGTTTTCAAGGCTAATGTGCAATAATATTTATGTTGTAGAGGAAAAAACATTAATTAATGAAAAAAAAAACTAATTGAATAATGTACCCCTGTTTTCAAACCAATCCAAGGCTGCATTTATAACGTTTCATCAGTAGATGGAGCTCTTCCCCTAAAATTTAGAAGCTCAGTGAGGAAATCTGAGCTACTGTATATTTTGCTCAGCCGGCTATACTCAACTATGTGAAAAATTGACCTCCTTGCTCACCTTTTATATAATAGTACACAATAAAAACAGTTGCTCCCAAGCAAATATCACTTATAACATTCATGAACACTTTTTCTGAAAAGGAAAGAAAGAAAAAAGAAACATGAATGCTAACATCATATAATATATATCACATTAAACATACAGTAATGGTTTAGATATTGTAAAATCTTTAATAAATTACTTTCTTTTCACTGTCATCTAAATATCAATTCGTCAATATACTGTATGTACCCATACAAATGAATTAAATCTCTAAATAGATTTTGATTTCCAAAAATAAATAAAGATTCCTAGCAACCCATATAGAATTATCATACACAGGCAAAACAAGGTAACAATAGGTTTGCTACAGTAATTTATTGGCTTATGAGCCTTCTTAGAGGCAGGTCCATAAATATATCACATCTGCCAGGAGCTAGTTTACATGGGGAATGACTTCTTAGAGTAAACATCATAATTCCAGGTTCAACAACATCTCTAGGCTTCTCCAGTGTAGAACCGAGAATGCAATCTGATGGTGGATGACCAACTGTCCCACAGAAAAAGTGTTGTTCACTTTCTAGAAAGGACACTTTCTACTTTAATGTCCTACATCTCCACAATGGTAATTTTGACAATCTAGGTTCCTACCCTCATGGTTGGTGTAAGGATTAATACTTACCCGCTCGGTCCGCTCCAGCGTCGGGCATTGCGGCGCCGCGGGACTTCCGGGTTGCGGCCGCCACGCATGCGCACTGACGTCATAGTGCACACGTCGCGGCGGCGTGATTTTTGAATCACTAAGGCGCGATCATCTGATAGGCTCCCTGGCTATATAAGGAAGCCTGTCAGAGAGGTCCGGCGCCTGATTATAGGTTCCCTACCTAGCCTATGCCTGTCCCTGTCAATCAGTACCCTGCCTTGTCACAGTACCCT
>WMED01000690.1:0-32207 GCA_019650415.1 Pipa parva
AAAAGACTTTTTGGTATCAAAATTGGTATCAAAATCCTGAACTTCCCCCGGCTGTAGCCTGTAACATCCTTAACCAACCAATACATTCTTAAAAGCACACAATCACCATATTAAAGAGACTCCATGGGGGATATTTTTTTAAGGCCTTTTCGACCTATTCAAAATTTACTGCGACTGAAAAAGAATGGTATTGAAAATTGAAATTTAACATCTCCGGGTAAAAAAAAAGAAGCATTTTACATTGAGTTCTTTCTTTTGCAACTAATGTCGTTATCGCTGACTTTTTCGATGCAAGACTGTTCAAGCATTTCACAACCAACTCCATAGGGCGTAATGGGATTTCAACACCCTCATTCTGGCAAACTTTTTTTTTTCTTTTTTGCCAACAAAATTTGGCGCAACAGCTTGGTAAATATCAATATTCTCGATTTGTTTTAAAGCAGCCACAAGTTTTGATTTTGCACTTTTTCTGTCGCAGTAAATTTTGGTCGCCGCTAAATTAATTTGTTGCAATTGTAAATGAGGCAAATAAAAATGGTGAAAATACAACAAAAAGCAATGACTGAAAAAATAGTCTAATTTTTTTCAACTTTGATATACAGTATATCCCCCTATGTATGGTACTGTAAGAGAAGAGCAAACAGCTATGATTTCAGCTGCAATGACTTACAGAGAAAGTAGACCAAGGAAGGTGTCTGTATTCCTGAACCAAGATACCTACTCACCTGAGTTTTGTTTCTATTGCAAATTAGTTTCTTAGACCTTTCAGCTAGTCAGTCATTGATTAAAATATTATTCTAAAACTTGATTTTTAATTTAGAATTCTTTTTATTACTATATTTTATTGTACAGTTTATACCAGTTTATATAGTTTCTTTTCTAGTCTAGACTTAAAGGGGCACTATAGTGCTGATATAACTGCACACATACATATAAAACTCCTTTAACTAAGCTAATTGCTGACACAAATAGTTTAAAAAATTTTAGGGAAGAACTAATACTTGCAGTTTGCTTCCCTTAATTAGTTTTCCTAAGAGCTGACATTTTCTCTCCCCACTCCCCCTCCTCTTTCTGTTCTTCAAGTCAGGCAACATGAGAAGAAAAAGCTGCCTGACTGCTATTGGATAAGCAGTGTGCTGACCCTTTGGCCACATAGATTAAGCTTGTTTACAGAAGATTACAGAGGGAAAGATAACTTGTACCCATGTGCTAAGTAGTAAGTAGGATACTGTTTCACACACACCTTTCCTGGTGCAGGAGTTTATCATTGCTGCCAACACACTCATTCTGCGTTACATGAAACAACTACTGGGGAGAAACACTTCTCACTAAGGTATAGTATTGCATATGTAAAGATGTATTTTGACTACAGTTCCCCTTTAATATCACTGCATACTTGCATTGACAAGCACAGTAGCATTTGAACTGGAATATACAAATAAAAAGTAATTGATATTTTTAAGATATATCGTTATCATTCAAGATAATTCAGGCAAAACAATAAAAAAAAAAAATCATTGTAAGGTGAACAATACAGATAGCAAGATCTGGAAATTACATTCAGAAGGTTAGATGACTGAGTCAGTGAAATACAGCATCCTGGTATACAGCTCAGAGAAAAATATTAACCGTGGTATTGGTGAAAAGGGAAAATCCTGAGGATTAATTAGGGAAATGCTTGTAATGGCTGATAAAAAAAAAATAAAACTCATAATAACAGCTTTTGCAATTAAAAAGACTTAGCAGCAATTCAGTGTCCATTCCTCTCCTTTGTAATCATTAGCTATTTTATCAAGGAACAGAAAGGGTGAGTAAAGTCTAAATGAGTACTTCTCATGCAAATAGGCTGTTGTTCCTGCCCCAACATTCACACATTTTACCATATTCCTAGATAGGAAGTGATAATCTTGATGAGAAGCAGATGGAAAGTAACAATTCTTTAAAACTTTCACAGAAAGCTCTCTGGTTAGGATTTAAATAGCTTTGTTTAAAAAATGGTAATGGTTTGTGTTATTGCAATGGAAGCTACTATTTTATTGGATAGATTAAGTAGACATCAGTACCTAGAAATCCCAACTCTTCTTGAGATATGGATAATTTCTCATAAATGCAAAGTGTAAGGGCAGACAGCCTTTGCGTCATCCACTCCCGTCATCCTATATTATGAATTTTCTTTTGGTGATAGCCTATAAAAGATTATTTATTTAAAGGGATATTAGATATATTATTAGCACAAAATGTTTGATTTTTTTTTAATCATTCCAATTTTATTTCTGACATACCCATAAACAGACCTGTTATGTTTTTTAGTGTTGATATGCAGTCATTGTACATTGTACATTGCCTTCAGACATCTCACTAAATGGGGATTTTCCCCTAAATATGCAGTCAGGTAGCTTGATTCTAATATGCTTTGTGCATTTCATATCACAAATGCTAGGCTGATCAGCACAACATTTTTCTTTGTAGGAAGTGAAAAGGCCAAACAGTGTTATTGTAACAATTAAAGACAATTAAACAGCTATAACTTGTTAAAGATTCCAGAGGACACGCTTTGTGCTAAAATGCCACAAAATGTTATTTACCAGGTACGTATAATCTAGTTAAACTGGATGAGTGATACAGTGATACCATTTAGACTTACTATTGACTGTGCCATCTGTCATCATTACATAAATTATGTCCAACAAAAACATTTTTATTGTCAAAGAATACCAATAGAGCCATTTAGGAGTAGCTTATACTTTGGGTATCTCCAACTTCTCGCACCTCTGCCTTCTGTCAAAATGTTGCAAATTAATCAATTAAGTGAATTCAGGTGAAATAAACTTCTTTTGCTGGGGTATTTATTCACAGATGTTTCACAACATTATAGCTCTTTATCAACTGTACTAAATCATCTTTACATCACACCAAATTATTGTTGACAATCATATCAACACCTTACTGGAAGGCAGAGCCCAAACCCTAGAGTCCAACTTAAGTAATGGTTCAATGTTCATTGTCAGGTGACTGCCACCAGACAGATTAACAACTTGATTCCAAGAACTATCCAATTGGAGCCTTCTGGAGCCAGGATACAAGGGTCACATATTATACTTCTTCTGCATATTAAAGCAGAACATTTTGCTTATTTAATTTTTACCTGCTACATCTATGGATTCACACATTTTCAAATTTTCAACATCTTACAAACCTAAAGAATCAAAATCAGAAAAAAAGAGAATAGTCATAAAAGACATGAACAACATGCTACTACACACTTATTATCAAAAAGGTTTAATGCTTCTCCATGCTTCATTCATTCATTTGGATAGATGGTAAGTAATCTCTTATTCCACATGCCTTCCCTTTGTAATAGCAATTTATGCAGGTTGCTTCCCCTATTAGGTTCAGCCACTGTCTCCAAAACAAGCAATTTCAATTGAGTTAGTCCAAGATTCTGTCTAATAAGATGGTACAAGAAAGAGTTATCAGTAGCAATAAAGGTTACAAATTCTCTAATAATATCCTTACGCTCATTAATTCTGGTCTTTCCTGCACTTTTACTTCACTGAAAGAATTGAGATTTCCTCGCTTCATACTTCAATTAATGGAAAATCAGAATGAACTCAAACTCCCAAACAGAAAGTTGTTCAGATGTTCATAGAGTTATCTCTATTACTGCCACATGAAACTTTATCTGTCTTCTGTATGAATCATCCCCTAAACATATTTAATATTTTTTCCAACTAAATGGGAAATATATATATATATATATATATATATATATACATACAGTATATAGATAGATATATAAATATATATGCGTAATCCCTTTTAAGCATAGAAAAATGTAATATGTGACCTTTAAAGTGAAACATGTTGCTTTTTGCTCTGTTACACCTACATATTTTTATTGTTTTTACAACTAGTTCTGTGGTGCATGCAGTCTAAAAACAAACAGTGCATATGACAAATAACAAGTATTTGATATTACTGCCAGATTCTGTTATAAGGCTTTATTGTGCTTCGGCATCTGGCACTTTAAAATGCTTTGTTCTAGAATTGATTTCTCCTACCATACAATAAACAGTACTTACAGTATCATAAATTAGAAGGGGAGAAACTCTGAAAATGAACTGTGTGTTATCAGTTTCAAAACACATACATAATGAAATTCAAAGGAATCCCAAAGGAAAAATGTCACAGCGTTCCTTCAACTTAAAGGGAAACTGTGGCCTGCTAGTAAAATCTACTGGAAATTGTTTCATAACGTGCTTTTATCTAGCTGCAGCGAAAATCCGTTTTTGAAATCCTTTGTGTTAAGTTCACAATCTGCGTTTTTGCTGGATACAGATCTCTTTACTCACTGACTTCTCAAAGAAAATGAAGAGTAGGTAAGGTTTTACCTGACCGGCGAGAAGCCATTTAGTAAATGCTGATTGGATGAGCTGAGCTGTGACAGTGCCCATCCTCTAATCCAGGAATAATGGAATGGTAATGACACTTGCCAGTGGGAGGAGAAAAATCAAAACTACATTACTCACAAGGATCTAACTGGAGAGTCTGACTTCAATGATTAGTGAATTGGTTGGTGACAACTGACAAGCTGAAACAGAAAAGCCATAGTTAAAACTGGATATACATTACTGTCATTATTAAAACACTGTACAGCCATAGTTTCCCATGCATTTTAGATTTTCAGTAATTGTAATGAATTGCAGGTAATATTTTGCTTTTTTTTAAAAAAAATTCTATCTACCATGACTAAGTTATAGCAGGAAACAGGTTCATTTAGCACAATAATGAACCTTTAATGTCCTATCCTGTTAACTTAGATAACAATGAATGTGAATCTCAACTGAGGGGGTTATTCACTAAAATCCGAATTGTTGCGTATAGGTGTGAATTTGCCAGCTAAAGACAGTCGCAATATACTGCTACTGTTACAGTCGCGTCTTTATAATGAAAATATTGTCACAGTCTATGGAAAATTTTCGCAGTCCCAACTCTTAAAATTGTCTGGATCTCAGCTATACAATGGGAAAATTGTCGCGGTCGCAGATTTGCTATGGGAATCCACTGTCTGAGAATTCGACAGTTGAATTCGCACCTTAGTGAATAACCCCCATAAACCTTTCACTAGATAACAGCCATAAACAAATCAGCCTTTAGTGATATATTAAGCTTAGAAGTGGGTAAAACAATTTACTTCTGTACAAAAATAAAAGTTTAGGCTGGTAGAATTTTAATGGAGAAAATGCAAAATGTTGCCTACGATAATGTACATTTTTTCACTTGAGAAAGTTGCAAAATGCAGTCATTTTCAATCAAAATTTAAAAACATATGTTGCAGATCAAAACAAAATATCCAAAAGCAACTATTTATTTGCAAACATTAATGGAAAACTGAAAATGTGCCCCTTTATGATTAAATTGCTCCTTAGGCAATGTTCATATTGAGGTAGACGAACAAGCTCAACGAGCACTTATTGCAATAAAAATCATTTCAAAATCTATGTAGACGACACTGAAGGAACCTTCCAGCACTCATTATAGGTAAAAGTATTCTCTTTCAATGCACCATTCATAAGAAAGTCCTATGAGATGTGAACAATACTGGCTGTATGCCACAATCACAGACTGCTCATATAAACCTAGCGATATAGCAGAACAGAACTGCATGCACTCATTCCTGGTGAAAACATCAACTCTGTATTTACATATTATTGTGTTTTGTCAGCAATTGGCATGTGAAATGCTGCTTTATTTCCGGTTCCAGTTTTCTAGAATATGAACATATAAATCATCTATATAATCATAACTGTCAAAATTATTAAACTTCATCATCTTATGACCAGACTGTGGTATAGCATTTATTCTGAAATTAAAATCTGGCCAACTGTCTTTTTGAATTAAATACTGGTAATAGATAAAATGAGGTGGACAATGTACATATTGCAATCATACAACAGACATTAAAGAAGAATTGAAGTCTCCCAATAAATCACAATTGTTCATTTATCCTACATGCCAGCAACACAATAAACTTACAGTCTTTCCCTTCCAAGCCACCTAAAAGATTATTTATGCATGCATAGTTTCACAAGTGTATAGCATGCTCTGAAGCATTTCAGTTTCCCCTGCTGAGAAAGCTGGTGTCTGAGGCATTGGCTTCAACAGAGCATGTGTGAAAGCCAGCATTGACTATATGCCTCTATATTCATTGTTTAAGGAACAATGTGACATTCCCCAACCAGTCAAACAATATGTGAAATGATATGTCAGGGTTTATTACCATATTAATGAGGATCCAGTATGGCTACCATGGGATACTAGGACCAGCAGTAGTCTGATTTGCTGCTTTATATTATAGCACTTCAGGTTGGAAGACTGTGTACTGTCAGCATACTAATTATGGTAAGATACAACAGTTCTTGTTAAATAACAGATTGTGAAATATATAAAACAAGCATGCTATATCTTTCCTATAATCCACCATCTTAACACAGCTTCATCTATAAAATACCCTGCACTGATTTCTAAATAGTCTTAGACAGTCATTTTCTACTGCCTCCGACACAAATGAAAACAGGTGCATGTATTATCTAGCGTCTGGTAGCTGACCCCAACCTCATGTTTTTCTTTAGTGAGAATTGAAATTGGAAGTAAACATGAACACGCATTTAAATAATGTGAGTTAAGTGGGGTTTTTTTTTGTTGTTTTTTTGTCTTGGTTTGCTTTTTCACTTCTTGAATATTAATTTAAATACCGACCTTAAGGAAAAAAGACGTATTGGTCTACAAGTCTGCCAGACTGCAAGTAAAAAGTCCAGAAACAGATGCAATGTGATTTGTATCAACTAAAAAGATTGGAAAGATTAATCTAAGGACCAAGTTTTGGTCTCATGTTTTCTAAATAAAAACCCAGTTGGGAAAAAAAAAATCGGTTTACTTATACACTCCTAGTAATAACCATATGTAAATTTTGAAATATGGCCCTTTTACTATTCAGTTATGAAGCAGGCTTTCTGCATTCATACACATTCATAACATTCAAATTTATAATGTAATCTTACTTCCCTTTCCATATTTATGAGAAATTTTGATGGGTGTTTTTTATGCGATAATATCAGGCAGAATGCTAACCCATTGCCTGAAACCACTGTAAAGTCGTTCTGTTACATAATTGACATCGGCATATACTTTCATTATACAAGATTTAGCATGCATCTGCTCAGAGTACTCTTCAAAATAGATGACTTTTTCTGCATTTCCTATTATCAATTCAAATTAGGCTCGATTTCCTCAAGCTACTGTATGGATTTTACAGTTGACAGTAAGGAAAAACATTGAATGTAATGACTGCTTTAAATTATTCAGGCCTAGTTAAACCCAGTTTAGTCTGATCTAGAAGAAAAAAAAAAAGAGAGATAGAGAAAGGAAAACAAATTAGAAAGATCAGCCATCTTTACAGTGAATTATAGGTGTGCCATCTGCAAAAACCCTGGAAGTCTTTAATCAACAGGAAAATTCTGTCATATTAGAGTACATTCATTTTAGTTAGTGTAATTGGGTTCAGAGAGAGGCTAAGGAGAAAAGTTGGTTCAGACAGAACATTTATCACATTTATCTTTTGACAAGCTGGGAATAATTTCTCCATCAAAAAAAAAGCTTTGGGCTGTTCACCTTCATAACAAAAGATAAAACTATGATGGTACTTTAGAAGGTATCAAATACTTCATTGTTTTACAGCTAAAGAACTCTTTTCATCTCTAACTTGCATTAATAAGGACATTAAAAAACAACAACGCAATATTAGTTTTCCGTTAACATATTTAAGTAGGAATGGACTCTTTATGGTCCTAAAGTCATCCAACTGAAAAAGATGGTATACTCAGAAGTTAAGATATTTAACATCACCCTGACATTACGTCTATTACTTTTTAGAAATCTTATAAACTACCATGCAATTTGCTAAAGATACGCTTGTCAATATATAGGTATTCTGGGAGGAGCTGACTGGCCTTCATACTGGACCGCATGATGTATACACATATGTAATAAAAACTCATTTATGAAAAAAAGGGGGGTTATCACATTTATTAAAATATAGTGATGCAAAGAGCACTAATTCTGCTTCAATAAGCAGAGAACTTTTAAAATATTTTGCCATTTAAAAGACAAACATCTAAATCCAACTGAGTCAAACTTTCTAACAATCAGGTGATATCTATGGATAACTGACCTAAGGAATTGATGATAGCTAATACTGGCCAGTTTGCTATCCATGGTTTTACATAGATGAAGGGCTAATAATTTGAGCTCCGCCCTTGAAAACCTCTGAAATACAGTGGGATACCTCTTCAACACCTGATGGATAAGGAGTGTTCATTTCTAATTGGCAAGTGCACAGCCTAGATATGAGTGGAATTGTTGGTGGGAGGTAGAGAAGATTTTAGAAAATTTAAAAAAACTACATACTAACTTGACAGTGCTCACCGAAAGCTGAAATCCTCAATAGTAACTCTGTTAGTCTGTCCATGCGCACATTATCATGTACCATGCACAAGTGTATAGAGTATATGGAGCTGGAGACCAAGCTATCAGAAGCAAAACTGTGTGTTTTTATTCTATCACAAGGTGTTTCAGGTCTAAGGACCCTTAAACTAGTGACTTTCTGAATTCCAGCTTCATCTGTTCTATGTGTTTATGAATGAGGCATCCTGGCTGTGATGTGTGATGTTGTGGAGAGAAAATAAAGATATAAGGCATGCAAATTTACACTCAACTTCTTCTCACAGTGGGCACATCACATGAACATCGATCGTTTCTGGCTTGTTTTCTATTCAAGTGACTCTGACACTGAGCCAGGTCCTCCACTGATAACTGCACCAACAGAGCTTTAGTATCAGTATAATAAATAAAGAGCTTTTATGTAATAATCAATTCATTTCATTGCAATAAAATAAGATAAGAAATACATTTGCACATAATTACATTTAAATACATTTACACGAATATTGAAACACAGAAAGTTCCACTAAATTCTATTGCAAGTTACAAATGCCCAAAGGAAAGTTAAAGTGACAATATCCCAGCCAAGTTAGAATGCCAAGGCGCCAGGAACTGCCCATTCAAAATAAAAGAAATCCAAGATTCGACCTTGTCTGAAACAACCCAGGTACAATGACAAATATTCCTTGTAACAAACTAGTACAATACCGAGTAGTCTCTAACCTAGTATTCAAGGGGGATATTTAAATTTCCACTCATTTATATATGACCAAAAACAACTTTTTGTTTTAAATAAAAAAAATGCATCAAACAGTGACTTAGAACAAGGCAGGCGATAAAATCTTTTTTAAATATGCGATACCAGCATGATAATTATAAAAAAATTGCTCCAGATGTAAGTGGTCAAAAAACGTATTTACTTTTTATAAATGTCCCCCAAAAAGCGTCTTGTTAAGATTTAGAAGTGATTGGTAGCCTTATACATTGCTAATTTCTCCTTAGAACCTGTGCGCCAATCTTGCCTCCCTGTGCTGCAGTGTGTACTGGAAGGTACAGTATGCTTTTCTCTTTCCCAGTGATTTGTGAGCCTTTTCTGTGCAGTACATAAACAGGAATCAACAGGTGCTTTAAAAAAGGTCTACAACAGCTGAAGCATTTAGATTAACATAAAATCCAAATTTTAGTAATTTACCAAAGCCATAGTACTCATATTTCTATTGATGGAAAGATTACATTACAAATACTTATCATCTTATATTGAAAAAACTGAACTACTTCCTTTACTAGTCCTCTAATGATCCAGTCCATACACTTTTACCTCTCCATCAGTGGCCAATGATATTTCAACTCAGAAGTGCACGTGAAAGAGTTGAATTTTAGCAATAGCTTAGAATTCAAATGAAGACTACTTGCCTTTATACTACACATCAGGGATATTGTATTACCACTGCATAAATTAACAAAAAAGTTTTTTTTTAAATACACCTTTTTAATAAACGAGTGAGAGACTTTTAAACTGCTTTTGATACGTTTTGCTCAGCTCTCCATGTCTGACAAAAGAGACCTAAGCAGTTGTAAAAGCTTGCATTAACAATCTACTCAGTTAGCCAATAAGAGGTATCACCTATATATTTGACTTGTCTCTGCTTATGTCTCTGACTAACACGTTGCAACACTCTACTGCTTCTATCTATACTTTATATAATGTGTTTGTTTTTTTGTTAAGAAGAGTCATGTGAACCCATAACCCAACTGTACTTAGGTAGTAAACAAGTGTTTGGATATATAATTTTGTATTAACTCTTTACTTATATTATTTATCACTACTATATTACACAGCGCTTTACAGAGATTCATCATTCACTTCAGTCCCTGCCCCATGGAGCTTACAATCTAATTTCCCTTGTTAGTCACATACATGTATGTTTTTTGACTGTGGGAGGAAACCCATGCAAGTGTGGGGAGATCCAGGGTGGAATTGAACACAGGAACCAGTGCTGCAAGGCAGCAGTGCTAACCACTGAGCCACCACAGAGCCCACCATTGAGCCACCACAGTGCCCGGTGGCTAAGTGATTAGCCAGTGGCTAAGTGACACTAATTTAGGCACCACTTTTGCCTAAATTAGTCTGTCAGAAATCACATCTTCCTGCAATGTAAGTAGTTTTTAGGCAAAAGGTTTTAAAAAATGAGCCCCCATGTTGATTTGAACATCCCATTAAACATTTTCTTCCATATTTCCCACAGCTTAGTACATGTAGTATGTAGACTAGCGGAATGATAGAACAGGTACAAATAAATGAGCCAAGTCAGCTCATTATGGTTCTTGTGACTAATTTTTAGAGATTTTCCTGTGATTGCCAGGCAATTAAGAGAGCCTGGATAAGAAAGTGCATCATGTCAGCATGGATTATGGTTTAATTGGCTGTTAAACCCATAAGTGCTCCGGACTTTATTACAGAGAATGCCCATGAACATTTCCATGTGGCATTTGGCCAACCTAAATTAACTCCAGAGAAGATTACAAGACCAGGATGCCCGCATAGTGTAGTCATATTTTACACATAGACACACCAGCCTGATACATGTGTGAGTGCAGGAAAAACTCTAAAACACTATTGTGTGACAATTAGTAACAGAAAAATAAGGGTAATCACCTGAAGAAAGGCACTGTTACAAGTGTATAACTTTATTAGAATGGGAAATGGAACAACAAAAAATGTTTTTATTTTTAAACAATAAATTAGCCTTTTTTTTTGCATATCTTTGGCTAATCTGGTCGGAATTACAGAGACAACTGTTCTAACTTTAACATTGATGATTTATTTATCAGTAAACAATACAAAATCTAGAGAACCTAGCTTAAAAAAGTGCAGATTAGCTAAAATATAACAAGACATTTACAGAAATACATTTTGTGTGTGTGCGTCACAATTATTCTTTTCAATGGATTATTATTATTATATGACAAAGACTAACAGCATGAATAATGCACCAGACTACAATTAAAGATATATATTCAACATAGTTCATATATTTTTTAACCAAAAAACATTGATTTTCAATCTTTTGAATTTCTACCCCTCATTCACTTCTTGTTGGGCAGTGCTAGCCACTGACCTAAGCTCTATCTGGTGCACCTACCACACTCTATAACAGATGCTATACCTTTATCTAGCTATATAGTCTTTCTGAGCCCATCTGAACCTTATGGGGGAATATGCGGGGTAGCTAGAAGCAGCGGTTTGGCCTATCAGGAGCAGGAACCAGGCTAAACTTCCAAGAGAGAATAAATATGAATCCTGTATGTGAACATATAACAATGGAAAATTAGATTATGTAAAGACAAAACTGCTAGGTGATGGTATTCCATTAACATACAAATAAACCAAACTCCAACAAGGACACTATCTGGTTATAAATGGTTTGTGCAGGCACCAATACGCAGAAGACATGCATGTAGTGATATCATTTGAATTTACTGCCACTTTATGAATAACTGGTTGCTAAGGTCATTTACGCATCAATTCTATTTGTACATTACAAGGAATGCTAATGAGGTACCTTCTACTGTGAGATACCAGTTCTCCTACAAGGGATCTTGTATTAAAGCACTTAGCATAAAACTTCATAATATTGTATTATTATGATTACCCTCAGTTTAACATCTTTTATATTACACTAGGAACACATTATTCCCTCACAATATAATGCCTGGACATCTGATAAAGTACATATGGCACCCATGATGAATAATACCAAGGGGCATAATCATCAAGGTTTGGTAAAGAAATGAGATTACCAATGATTTTTTTTTTTTTTTTTGGTTTTGTTTTCCTTGACTATGATGGTTTACACCAATTTCACAATTTCTTTTTAAATTTTGAATTTACATAAAAAAATGTACTGGTTACATTGCTTGCATTTTCAGGACATTTATCATTTATCAGCTAAAGACAAAAATGGATATATGCCTCTAAGGGATCTATTCACAAACATAGGTGCACATTTGCATTAGTGTTGTTGCACTAATTACAGTGTTGTTGCAGTAATTAGCTTTGATCCGCATTTGGAGTAATTTAACAAAGCACCTGATTGGTTGGAATGTAACAGCAGGGTTTGCAGCTACATTCGTGAATAGACCCCTTCAATGTTATTTCAGTAAGCACAAGATATACAGTATGTTAGTGTGTTCCAAATCAGGCTTAAGTTCTGCTGTTAACTCCAGAATACATAATCTTTTCATTTCACTCTAAAAGTGACTGAAATACAATACAAAACTTGTACAGGGGAATTCATCAACAGGTGCAATCTTTCTAGAGCCTAGTGTCCCATAGCAACCAAAGAACTTTTAGCGTTCATTGGTATAGGGAAACTATAATTCTAAAAGACAAATTCTGATTGGATGCTATGGGTTACTAGACCTTTGTAAAATATTTCCCTTGTAGGCAAATAACCCCTATAGTTACTATTCATTACATAAAATTTAGCGTATTGCTAGAGATGTAACATGCCGGTTAAAAATGTTTTTTGAACACTCCACTACCCCACGCAAAAGTATTTTACCCATTTTGGTGCCTGCTCCTGGTTATTATTTTGCACAAAACAAAGCACACAGGCCCTACAGCAAAATACAGGGGTAGGATATTGCATGACACCCCAAAGGTAGAAACTTCACTTAAAAAATTATCATCTACAAAATATTTTTTCACATACCAAAGCAGTGATGCACTGAAACCAGTGAAATATTTGTATTCATTATTCTTATTCTTATTGTGAGCTAACCTGTATACTCACCACTTCGTATTGTACTGGATATGGGCAAACCTGGAGTTTCTGACTTTTTGCAGATTTAAAGCACTGTGAATACGTTCCCCTTAATGAAAAACTTTACATTTTGAAAAATAATAAAGTAAAAAAATAAAACTTTACATTTTGAAAAATAATAAAGTAAAAAATACCTACAACATTAGGTTCTGAATGAGAAAATGCTTGGTTGCAATTCCACACACACATATATATGTTCATAGGTATATATTTCTGAGAACGATGTGCTTGTGACGCCATCTTTTATATATTACTTAAGTGATTTTAAATTTCAAAAATGTAATCTATTGGTATATACAAAAATGTATTTGAGAGTAAAAAGTATGGAAGATTGACCTGTTGGTGGTTATGAAGGGTTAAGCTGAAAATGGTGTTCACAACTTGCGAAAAAGGCTGGCGCTGTCAACGCAACAGCTTGAAAGGCTCATCTTTCTGTAATTTATCAAATAATTATAAATCATCAGCAGACGGATTTGCAAAATGCGCCATAAAATGACCTCTTGCGGGGCGGGGAGTAATGTTTGAAGTATAATTTTTGTTTGGTATAGCACAAAATCAAATGTTTACAACCCACAGTACTTCTGGATTTAATGAATAAAATGCAAGTGCTGACAATTAAAATGCTTCATGTGCAAAAAATATAGTAGATGTTCTTTCTTTCATGATTGAATGTTGTCTTTACTAACATGCAAGGTAGCTATTTTGAGTAGTTTATTTCAAGTTTCTTATGACAGGGGATCAGTTAAAAAGTCATTTTCATGCAATGATATCAGAATGCTTCTATCACATTTTTCCAGTGGTATAATTATCTTCCCCAGAATTCCATACTTTCACAGTCAATGCAAACCCACAATTCTAGCATCCTTGGATGGTTATGGAACTACAGAGAAAGAGCATCTAGTGAGAGCTGCAGGAGGACCAATGAGTGAGAATGCACTAGAAATAGCAAATCAGACCTAAAGGGCCAAGTTCAATATATGGAATGACAGAGCATACACAATGGACCATACACCAATCCCATACAGTCCAAATAATAGGGAACACCATGCATCACTAATGTGCAAACTTTATCCATACTAGTACAAATTGCTATGAACAGTAAGACAAAACTACAGTGTGCACAGGGAATCATAAATGATATATTTAAGACATTTAGGGGGTTATTCACTAAGGTGTAAATTCGACTGTCGAATTCTCAAACATCGGATTCCCATAGCAAATCTGCGACAGCAACAATTTTAAAAGTTGCAACTGTGACAATTTTCCATAGTAAATTCACGACTGCGACAATATTCTCATTATAAAGATGCAACTGCGACAGTAGCAGTCTATTGCTACTTTCTTTAGCTGGCGAATTCACACCTATATACAACAATTCATACTTTAGTGAATAACCCCCCTTATACTCTCAGTAATTGCTGCATAATTAGATTTTCATCTAATTCACATAGGTATGCAAGCAGAAACTCTTCTGTGGCTGAAATATGAAGTGCTGTTCTCCTTAACAGAAGCACTCTAAACATTCTTGCACAGAATTCATAATAACACTGCTGCAGTCAAGGAGTTTATCTTTATTTAATCCCAGCAAAGAAATTTGTGCTGCATGCAAAAAATGCCTTCAACAATATATCAATAGCAGCAAATCCCATTGACATGTCCAAGAGATTGTGGAACTAATACTTTTGTAATAGCTCCATCATATAGCAAAATGTATCCCTCTATGCACTTCAGTATCCAACCACCCTCAGCTTCTCATCATGATATGCAGCAAGAAGAGCTTTAAACAGAATGTTACTTTTAGCATCCAAAACTAGGAGACCTCTCATTCTTTTACCATTTTCTGATGGAGGTACCATGGAAGCTATCATTAACTTCTGTTATTGTATTCGGCTTATGAATAACATTCTGGTGTACATATGCCACTACTATTCTGCTGTTATATTGTTTTACTAAAATTAGAGGCACTACATGGAGCAATGCAAGCAAAATTAAATGATTGGAAGGAGCAAGGAGAGTGATACCATTGTAGGTTACAATACTGCATTTCCAACACAAACTGCAGGGTATGACTGGGCTTAGGCTCCCCAGGAGTCAGGGATCCTGGGCAGCTGCCCAAAACGCCTCATTGTAATCCACCACTGCCTTTATACAATATTATATAACATATACATATTATATCTTGATCATAACATAGCAAGGGGATTTTTTTGTAGCCTATATCATATGTTGGATTTATATTCTACATTACACTAATTCTTGACCTCGATATAGAATCCTAGCCATGAAGCAAGGCAGGAATGCAGAGTTATTGCCAATAGAAACAGTAGAAGCACTAGAATACATATTAGCTCACCCAGACAAAAAATGACTGTAACACTTTTAGAACTAAATCAAATGATGTTTTTTCCTGATGTCAATATCTCCATAAAGCTACAGATCATGGCACAGTTAGTACTTGCTGCGGAAATGTTTGACTAGACAAATGTTGACTTTAACAAGGCTTCAATTATTATATAGTAACTTGGAGCTCTCATGGGATGACATTCTTCAAAACACACACATGTTAAAGACAAAAAAAATAAGTTTAATGTGGAAGAACAGATCTATTTAAGCTACTAATTGTAATAAAAATTATGACTGTAATTAGAATATTACCAAGTTTAATAAATATCATGTGAATATTTATTACAGGGATCACTAATGGAAAAATGTGGCCTCATTACTGCCATCTACTGAGAAATGAATTCAGTGACATCTTGCTACCTGTAGTTTAATGTATAAATATTGATTAATTAGTCATTGGTCATTTGTCCCACGAGGCTATTCATTCATTAGTGTTTTGTCACCATTTTTTTTTATCTCCAAACTTAATGAATTTCCTATTATAATCAACAGATTTTGCTTAATAACATTTCATTTGATAATAACATTTGTGTTTCATTTCAGAAGCAAATTTCTTTGATTCTAATAGTAATTCAAGACAATAGAAAAAGAACAGGGGAACTAAATGGTAACATTTACTTCCTGTTACTTGCTGCTAGGAGTTTTAGTATGTAACATATAAAGAACACAGCAGGACAGGTAATTGGTATAAAGTGTAATCTAAAGTGTAATTAAAGACAAGGCAAGCTGTATGATAAAACAAAACAAGTGTGACCTCATACAGCGAGTGCTAAGGCCATAACAAGCTGAACTAATACAATATCAGTACAATTGTTACTGCCATTTAAATATTAATAAATGCACAGTACTCTTTGGTGGCTGTGTAAAATTATAATTTAGACATGCATAAATGTAGCAAATGCCTATATCCCACAATGGCAATAAGTGATCACATTGTAATGCACAGAAGCACTAAAATGTCTATAGCACCTCCGGTAAATTAAATGGCTAGTTATGACTTCAGAACTAGCCATTTTAAACTTAAAGAGACCTCATTTTACTCTCATTCCAACACTTTTATTTTGAATCATATTGGTGCTTCATTTTTTCCAAGAGTCTCTATTTATAAGATCCACTCTTTAACTGCTACTACACCCCAGCAGAGAGTAAATCCTTTACAAGGATCATGGAATTTGTAGTCTTTATGCATTAGTTGGAGTTTAAATGGATACAACTAACTATGCTCCTAAACATTATAACAGGTCAACAAATACAGTAATTGTCACAAGCGGCTTAGCAAACAGTGCCACTCGTGTCTGCATGCACTCAGCTGGTTGCCAGCAAGTACTGGGCTCTACTTTAGCCTAGCCTAGTGCTTCTGGGTTTGTCAGAGCTAAGTAAGCACCCTAGTAAAGCTGTGACTGCGATAATATTCCCATAATGAAGTCATGACAGTAGCCATCTATTGGATAGTGTGCGACCGTCGTTAGCTGGCAAATTCACACTTTTATTCGTTAATTCAGACTTTAGTCAATAACTCACTAATTGTTCTGCTACTAGATCAGCATTCATATACAGTAGCAATCCACAGCCCAGGATTGTTAGATGAAAACTGAGGATGCAGCTCTCTTCCACCCTCCTGTGTATGACATGCACTGCGCCATACACACTGTTCCCTGCTCATTTTGCTGAAATTTAAAGTGAAGGTATAGCTCAATTTTCTGCTGCTGCTAGGTAAGTATGTTTTTTAACTATAGTTCTCCTTTAATGTTGAAGATAATATGATATTAATCAAGATCAGCCTTTGAAAACCCATTGTAAAGAGAGTTACTTAGCCTAGCTCTCCTTTCCAGCGCCAGTCGAATCATGGTGCTGGAAACTCTGATTTCCTTCCTCGGAATCACATTGCAGGTGCGCGCTGTCGTCAATTTGTTTCTCTGCTCCTTTCTTTTAATTTCAGTGGAAAAAAAAAAAGATCAACCAGTTAATTTGTCTCTTTTCTAAGGTAGACAGTTCAGTTTTTCATCCGCCTACACCTACGTTATCTTCCACTTGGTGTTCCATCTCTGGAACTTCTCTAGTTCCTCTTTCTCTTTTCTTTTTAGATAGATCCCAGTGTCCGCGCACTGTGTGTCCGTGCGCTGTGTCTAGCACTGTGTGTTTTTACCAAGTCTGCTGCCCACTATTATTCCTACATCTGCTTTCATCTCTGATTAGCCTAAAGGAATCTGGTTCAACTAACATATGGTTTTCTTACTCTGAATTACATCTGCCACTTCTAAGCCCAATCGCCAGTTGCAGCCAGATCTATCTGTAGTGAGGAAATGTCCACATCTGAAGCAATGACATTAAATTAGATACTGTCATCTGCAAATATGGACACTATATTTCTGTGACTCCAGTATCACAAACGATATGTTGTGATCACAGCTGCCTAAATGCTCTTTTAACTAGTATTTTGTTCCTAAATCAGAAAGCATAATTATTTCTTGGCTCTTTTCTTGGCTCATTTATTTATGAAAATAGCTGGCTCTGAACACATCCAAGAATCTGCTACCTTTGGCTAAAGTACTACTTTTTATTGTCCCATTTTTGTGTTTGGGTAGTTCAAATCCCTCATAATTAGGACTTCCTCCAGCTTTGCCACCTTTTCAATTTTCAATAATAATTCCATTTTTTTTTATACTCCTCAATATTTGGTGGTTTGTAACAGCCAGTAGCCAGCATTGTCAACCATTAATTTTGATGGATTATGGGAAGCTGAACCTCAGGACTAAAATATAAAACGGAAGCTTTTAAAGTTATAGGAATTTGAATTCAAGGATATTAAGGATGTTTTCTCTCTTGGAATGCGCAACTAGAAAAATGTCATACTTTTTGAAAATGTTACTTTTTACGTCATTGATGAATTTCATTCCCGGACATTCTAGACGTAGATTTGTAAGATGTAGATTTGTTGTTGACTGTAGTAAGGAATGGAAGCGAATGAATTCTACCTGAACTTTGTTGTAAATCCAGAAGAACAGAGAATCTGCGCTGCCCTGGTGATAAGAATTCTATATAGTGTCATATCTATAGCACAGTTGATAAAAGATAATAATAAATTTACACTCACAATGTGATCTCTTGTTGTGCACCTTTAAGAGTTTGTACTGGTGGTGAACTGTGAGTAGTAATGTCTCCAGATAAACGGTGCTTCGAAAAAGGAAAAACTTCAACAGTGTAGATTATTTTAACAATCTTTTAATGTGAATAGAAATTCACTCACATAAATAAATGAACATATATCTTTAAAAATTGACAATTCCACTTCAGGTTCACAGATGTAGATTTTGTTGACAGTAGTTAGGAAAGGAATTCTACTTGAATCTTGTTGTATAGGCACCCCATACACAAATACTTACAGTATACATACTGTTTATTAGCACCACACTGTACAGACTATAACAACAGTTACAAGGAAGATTGAGGTGCACTCCTATAAGGGAAAAAATAGTAGGCTAATCAGTGACATTACGGCCCTGATGAAAAAAGCAACACAGAGCACAGATCATAGTTTGATGCTCTACTGCCCCTGTGCATAACTTGAATTGCAGAGGGAGGTAATCACCTGATCCAGAAGATCCATGGGATCCACTTCCAAGGGGTGAAGATGTATGTACGCATGTATTTATTAAGACGAATTCGACTATATCAATTGATTTCACCCCATTTCGCTGGCAATTTCCATGTACTTTTTGATTTCCCTGATTTACAAAGGATTGATAAAGATGTTTCCCTATCAAAATAAATCGTTATCAATAAATATCCATCTGTTAACAGGAGAACACTTTGAAATGCTTTATTCAATGGGGAAATATTTTGGACTTAGGCTAAATGAAAGCACCAACTCCATAGGGAATAATGAGTTTTCACCAGCCTGAGGGTGGAGAATTCTTTTCATAATAAAATTGTTTGCAGCTTAGTAAATAGGAGAAAACAGTAATATCATTAAATATAGGCTTTTTCTCCTGCATTTACTAGTAGAAAAATGTATATAAATGTGAGTTGCAATGGGCAAAAATACCAGTCGAAAGGATACCTGGGGTTCAGGAAATAGAACAATTTCTTTTTACAGATGTACTTATGTAATGTATGCACATTCCATATGTCCAAGCACCCAGACCAGAGCTTCCAAATTTATCATACTCCAACTTACTTGTTTCTTCTTCTTTTGGGGAATCAATTTAATACCATAAGGACATAACTCTTATCAAACACTAAAGGATCCAAAATTAATTAAAACTTTACTTAAATTAAACTTTTGAGGAATCTACACCTAATACCAACTCTGGAGGAAGAAACCTTTTTAAGGGATATATATAAATATTAGAGACTCCCTGTATTTAGTAAGCTATCTACAGCTTTTGTTCATCAAAACTATAAGAATTAAATAAATATTAATAAAATAAAAAGGGGTTATTCGTGCTTAAAACAGTTTGTCATTGGCGGAAAGCTAGTGTAGTTTAAAAATACTTACTTTTTCAAACAGCTATTAACATACAGCTCTATCTCAGTAGTCCTGAGAACGTCTACGACCTAGTTGATAAAATACAGCATTGCAGTCATGGTTTAGGGCTGGGATCATTGATAGATTCTTTTAGGCACTGTCTCAAAAAGATCACAAAATTATTGATCAAAGTAGAGCACTAAAAATTGTTTTCAGAGACTCCAAGAACACTCTATTCTATTCCTTTTGGCTTTCTGTACCCCAGTGCTGCTGTGGATCACTGGGGTACAGAATATGACACAAAATAAGACAGTTTTATTTATTCTGCTGTAAAAAAGATATTTTGTTGGATCGAAATTATTTTCACATATCTTGAAATTTCCCTTTATTATCTTGTGTAATGTGTACCACATTCAATACTGAACATTTTTGTTTTTATCCAACGGGGAAATAAGGTATGAAAATAACTGATTGAGTTTCCACAACAAACCACTAAATGTCAATCTCCCATTCTTCATATTTTCTTCCTAATATTATTCAAATCTTGTTAAGGTGACTTATTGTCAGTATGTAACTGACAACAATGATACCACGTCACTGTGTTCAAACAGTTCATTTGCTCCCTCTGAAGAGATGTAATATATACACTTTGTAGTCTTAAGACTAACAGTGTTAAATTACAGTTTTCTATAAATGTATCTGGAAAGGTTTTACTGGTCACAATATACTTTGTCTCTGGCTGTGCAACTTCTATTGTTGGATGTCATCTTGATACTTACTATAAAATATGTTTAATCAGATTTCATGATGACAAACTATGAAAGAAAGAAAGATGGATGGATGTGTGTCAGGTGTCCTTAATATAAGATAACAACATGGCATGGTTTATTTTTAATTGTGGCACTTGATAATAATACATACCTAAATGTTATCCAATAGCTATGCTATAATGTTTAGCAACACAATACAATATGCCATTATATATCTATAATTTGCTGTTCCACCTTCCTGAAAACATTATCCAATTCAAGTGTTCAATAGGTCTTTTGGGTATCAGTTCGGGCCATCGATCCCAGCATAATAAGACAATCACACTTGCTTTGGGTTAACTAGTTGTAGTTTAGGGTTATTTACAGTCATTGTGGGTGTCTGGCACTGGCTTCAATCGAGGACAAGTGTGAGCGTCTGTCTCTTGCCTCCAGAAAGTTTTCCTTATTGTACCCAGTGTGGTCTGGTGTGACAGTTACTAATACTGGAGGAACCTAAAGCTGTTCCTATTATTTTAATTTCTCTGTTATTGACTTACTAGATTCTTGTACATTACAGCATTCCTAAGCATATACACAAATATAGTCTCACACATACATACAGTACAAACACATACATACATACATACACATATGCGTGAACACACATACATAAATGTACATTACTTGTACTTGCCTTTGTCTGCACATATATTCTTCATAAATGAATAAATGTAAGTTTATTAATGCAGTCACCTCTATTCCATTTCCCTAGCTCCAAACCTGCTAATATCATCCTTACTGTACAAAGAATAAACTCAGTTTTTATAAGGTACTTTTTAATAACTTATTTCACTTCCCAAGGGTACATTGCATCAGACATCCCCATATCACATGGTAACTGCATATTTCCAGCCATGTCTAATGCAAAGTCTCTGGCCAATCACCTACTGCCAAGAAAATTCATAGCAACTGGATCACTTGGGTCACTGAGGCCATTAAGGACATGGAATGGAGGGAAGTGATAAGCCATGCAGCATCAGACTAAGGCAAGTCACTACAAGTACATTGCAAGTCTGGTCCTTCATACTATCCATAGGTAACATAAATGGCACACAGTTTATTCTGCAATATAATCTAATTACAACAAAAAACAGGTACCATAGGAGACTTTTTTCAGCCTGTTTTTTTACAGCATATTGTGGACAAAAGACCTTTTATAGAATTGATAAACAATTGTGGGTGTTACTGTTTCATCACATTCCTTTTGTTAGTTGCATTTCTTTATCCGGTGTTCCAGTTACATTGGCTCATAATCCCCAGCAGGCAGAGGGACATTATCCATACTAAAGGTACAGAGACAGAATGTTAAAAAGATCATTACCCCTCCCATGCCCCCTTTCAACTAAATCAAAGAACTCCTGGACTTATCAGATTTACCAAAAGTAGTGCACATATGTTGCCGCCGCCTCCTTTTTTTTTGTTGGCGACAGCTGGAAACAGAGCTAAATATGATTAATTAACACTGTAAAAATCATGGACGCAACTAAGATTTATGTGCGCAAGAGTGTGAGAAGGGATAAAAGAGGGGGGGAAAAGCAATGGGGTTAGATTAGCTAGGACTTAATGCTTGTACGTGCTAAAAGGTATAAACAAGAATCTGCTGCCAACTGCGTCTGAGCTGGCGGAAGAAAATGCTTTACAGAGCTCAAGATCATATGTTGAGCACAGAAGCCATCTGAAAATTCATAGACATGATTTACAACACTCAGCTCCCTGCCAGGCTGCAGGCAGACAGGCCCTGTCATTTATTTCAATAGTAGCCACAAACAGGAGAAAAAAAAAATAAAGAGCATAAGAAGGATCTACACGATGCCCAGATACAGCCTTTCCTTATTAAGTCTATGAGCAATGGTACACATTGCTCTGCCCTAGAATTAGTGCAAAATGAAACGGAATCTCTAAATACACGGTTCTGGAACATGGATTGCTAAATCTTTTGTTACTGAAGCATTAATATGTTCAATGGGAAAAAAAATGCTAGTGTTGCGTGAGTGACATATGATACAAACTGCTATTTCTGCTCTGGATTGTCGTAGTAACAGTAAAGAGTTCCCTCATTGTGGGGAATGGGTATTTGATGTGTCAACTGACAGGATATCAGTACTGGCAGGCTGGCAGGTTTATAGTAAATGGCTGCTGCAATGTGTGGTGCGTATCTCTCTCGCTTAGATGCCCACAGAACTTGATGGCATACAGAGCTATCTGCATCTGCCAGAAGAGTGGTTACACCTAAAGGAAGTTTGCACCAGCTTAACAAGGTTGCCAACCCTTGGAAAAGTTTTTTTTTAATGACATTTTTATTAAAAAAAATAGTGATAATAACCCATATTTTTTAAAAGTATAGATTTGTAGTTTTACGGGCAAAAGGGGACCAAGGAACCAAGAGATAAAGGGTTTTAATACTTAACATAGTCCAGAAACCTCTTCAGGGAACAGTTTAATAAAGGTTGTTATACTGGAAGCATGTAGATCCACCACCATTTTCTGCTCTACCAGGTGTTCCTATACTTTATTTTTGATACTATTGGAGTTTATTGGAGGGACTCCCTTGGACCCTGGTCTTACCAAGAACATGCAAGACTGCTTGCAAGATTTGTGTTTTGCAAACATTTTTTTGTGTAGTTTAGTACAAACAAAATAAGGCCTATTTTTTACCAAGCCTGACTTTTTCCTCCACTGATGGTTGGCAACCATACAGGCTAAGCCCACAAGTCATGTAACCAGGCCTGCTACTGGGATATACATACTTTGAATTGGTATTATGGAATGATTGATGTTATTGTCTTAAATATTAAAACTATGGGGCATAAACTGTAAAATGTAAACTGGCAGTTATTCAGTTATTATAAACAATACATCCTGTATACATATAATACCTATCAACATGTAACTATACTATCAGCGAGATAACTAGAGGAGGTTCAGTGGTTGTCACCATACCTGACTCAAGGACCTAAAGCAGTATCAATGTACACAAGCACAGGAACAACTGCACTAAAACACGGGTACTGCATATTTCCACAATAGCCTAGACAGGACTAAGAAAATAGTTATTATTGGTATTATGAGTGTCTTGACAGAAAGGCAAGGGATCCCAGTCCCTAACAAAGGCTGGAGAAAGTGAGCCCACAAGGGGTCCCACTCACTGGATGATGTCACATAGTGTGTGACATCACAAGAAAAGCTAGCAGGGAAGGAGAAGGTCCCAAGCACCCAGTCCAGATCAGGGCTTGGTAGGCCCACTGCTACTGAATCCTCTGGTAGGCTAGTCCGAGCCTAGGTTACACCACTATACTGTATATTATGTATGTACAATTTCAGTGTTTACTTTTCCCATAATGTCAAACTCCAATATTGGAAAGCACACCATTTATGTTGTGCTACTAGATTTGGCCCAGTTGTAAACAACATACAAACACACATCCCTTTAAAGCAAAAAGTGAGGTTTAATTACCTAGCATGACTAATATAATTAGCTTGTTAATATGTCAAAGAACCCCTACAAGTTCTTACCCATTTTATCAATATTTTAATGATGGTAAGTGAACCATTTTATTAGTGATTTATCCAAGCCTCCTTTTAAAGGGATGTGCACTAGTTTTTTTATATAATGTACTGTATATAGTTGGGTCAACTCTAGTAGCATTCCAAGAAGCACCTCTCCCCTACACAGTATGTCATCTGGTGACATACTGAATTGACTGAGATGAAATTGCATGTAGGCTTGGATAAGACACTGATAAAATGGTTCACTTACCACAATTAAGGGTAAGTTATTTCTAATATTTCTAAAATGGCTAGGGACTTGCCAATGTGGGTTACCTTGACGTGGTGACAACCTTATCATATTATGCATACTATGTAAGTAATCCTCACTGTTTGAAATCGATGTACATTATACTCTTTGTGTAAATTCCAGTAATGAATCAAAAAGATGTCTGTAATTGCCATGCTTTACCAATGACAAAACACATCTACTTTTATATACATATTATCTAGTTTTGTTATACAGTAAGTTGATATAGTGGTGTTTGGTGTTAAACTAAATGGAGTCCAGGTAAGAAATTAATTAATTATTTACCCATAGAACCTCAAATACTTTCCATCCAGAATTCTATATCCCTCCATTATCTGTCCAGGAATAATAGATAATACAAATTCAAAGGTTGCACTCCAATCCAGCACCTATGCCTATAACTCCCTTTTTATTGTTAGTTATGTGATCGTATTTTGACAATATGTTTATAATACTTGTTAATGTAAATTCTGTTCTATTTTTTTAAACCCTTTTTTTTTTAAATTGGATATAGAATTTTATACAATTTTTTTTTTCAGCCATAGCTTGTAAAAGGTAACATTTTGACATGTGTTTACAAATGCTGTAATGGAGTAATTGACATGCTAATCGAAATGTGCATTTTGATTTTTTTTTTTTTTATATGTTACCGGATCTTTAAGCCTATGTCTGTGGCTCTTTAACATCCTTAGGCTGCAAAAATTAAAAATCAAAAAAATAGAAATTCATAAATGAATGACCATGTGACCAGTCTTGAATATTAACACACTCTGGAGCCATAGCAGTTCAAAGAGAACTTTTTACAGCTTATTCTAAATGAAGGTCTTTACTAAACAGTTTTTCTGACAAAGCCTATTTATGTGAGGAACACAAGTTTTATGTTCATGAAAACAAAGGCACTAAACTTACCTTCCATTTATTGAAAAAGCAGCAACCAGTGACACACATCCCCTCTGTTACCAATGAAAAAGGTCAGCAAGCGTTTACCAGGAGACAAATAGCTCCAAAATTTACAGCCTTCTACACCAAGTTATAAAGTTCAAGCGCAAAAGAATCACCCCGGGGATAGGGTCAAAAGATTAGCTAACTTATCCGAAATCCTTAAGTCACTAAATTGCCTTAGCTGACCCAACTCTGAGAAACAATTTGCTTTCACCCTTTACATTATTAGAATTGCAACATTGTAAAAAACCCAGTGGAAAAATCCTGGGCCCTTACAGGTTACTTATATTATACCATTAACAATTGTTTGACATTCTCCTTCCTGAGGTTCTTAAAGTTTGTAATTCTGATTTCACAGCTTTGCAATTTCCTCACCAAAAGTTTCGATCCCTCATAAAACTTATCCCTAAAGAGGGGAAAAGTGCGACCCCCATGCCCCAACCACCACCCTTTCAAATTTTAACTTATGCAAAACTAATTACACAAAAGATACAACCCCTTTACAGTACAGTGTAGCCAGCAACACTGTACTGTAAATATGAAACCACTGCCCTGGAGTAACACTAATTCTCCTCCAACAAAAATTCAAAAAAGCAGTTCTTAAAATGTATTAAATTAACTATGAAATACAGATGTCCAAAGATCCGTAAAGGTGGCACAATCTCTGATTATTTAATAGGGGTGGGATTTTCTGTACTGACTGACCAATGCACCAATGCTTGTTTTCAGGGGAAGCTTAACATCAGACCAAAAGAAAACTTGCCATAATACAATAATGGCTCTTTGTCTGAACCCCCCTCCAGATTAATAAAATGATAAAGACGAGTTAGCCTCCCTTGCTTTTCCTATTTACCTTTGAATACCCTTATTTAAATTATTCATCAATCCGCAAGTGTTAGAGGTCTTCAGATGCAGGGTGAAGTGCATCATTTCAGACCATTCTGCCAGCAACCTAATGCCCACCATAATCAGCGCTGAAGATGGCATATCTTTCCACAAGCTGACCTATTTCAAAATCCAAAGCAATAAATGTACCCCTCAATTCAACAATATAATACTCTAAAATACAAGACCCTTTTACATGAAAATCCAATTTCATCAATTTCTTAAGATATCTTCCAATGCAGAAACTCAACAAAATAACCAGCTCTGCCACTTTCTAGGTACCTTAGCAAAAAGGGGCTCTGTAGATAGGGCCCTTACTTGGTTTGAAAACTGAAGTTCCTTGGCACACTCTAAACATTGAATTGTCTTCTATGTATACAACATCCTTGCTCAACAAACTACAAACACTTCCTTGTCATACGGGCAGTGGTCTTTAATACTACCATTGAGTATGAAATAAAGATTTTCCTAAAAACCATGAATGACCCTTCAAGACGTATAATGATGGAATGGAACTCATATAAAGTCATGACTTGATAAAGAATCCCTGGCTGATATACTCCATGCCATGTTCCCCTCTACCACCTAAAATCTAGATCATTGCTGGACCCCCTTACCATCTTAAGCAGGTTCAGTCCTTCCCTGTACCTCATTACTCCTCTCTGATTTTTTACAATATATATTTTTTTTTTTGTAAATTGTACCTACTGTAATATCTTTATTCAAAACTATAAAATAATCTTTATAGTGCAGGACAGATTTTACGCATACTGAATATTTTCTGTAAACTGGTGGAAGTTTTTGCCTTTTCCATATTATGATGTCACTGCTAATGGAGTGCTAAATATTCTATAATCTTCTATACAGTATTTCATACTTATTGTAGATGTGGGATATTGGGAAAGTTTGCACAGTCAGTTTAGAAACAAACACAACAGCAAATGGCGATTACTACTCTGTTATAATTAATCCTTGAATTATTAGTTCATTTGTAAGCCTTCTGCGATTACAGCTGTTCATTTAATGTGTCACTTTGATTTGTCTCATTCTTCACCCATCGCCTGTCACAGTCAGCAACTTTCTAGCAATGTTTCTCCACAGCTAATTGTCACGCAAATGCACCAGCAGGAGCCCGGGCATGAACGCAATAGGAGAAAACCAACCAAAATGATTTTATTTTTTAAGCATTAAAATATCTATTAACCAAAATTAATTTTCAAGATGCTGAAAATCAGATCGGCACTAACATCTGACTGCCTTTATTGCTAAGTAAACCATATTTAGCAGAGCCACTGAAACCAAATCTAATCTGGCCTTTAAATATAATTTTGATATCATGTGATCTACAGACTCTGATGCTTATTTATCAAAGTGCGAATACACCAGGGAAAGTGAATTTGTGTTCCTTCACGTCCATTCACTCCAACAGATATGAATTTGCTAACTCCTTATTCACTAAACAGCATATTCCCTTATCAAAGAGGCAAATGACAATGGACGCTACTGGATGCGTAGTCAGGCGCAGTCAGTCAAACAGAAGCAGAAAACATAGTGATTCGATTTCACCCAAGCACAGCAAAGTGATGTCACTTTTAATATGGTTAGGTTAGAAAAAAGATCAAAAAAGGCATAAATATGCCACAAAAATGTATTTTTTGTCACTAAGATTAGGTTAGAAAAAGGAACATAAAAGGTGGAAATGCTGCAAAATTTGTATTTTTGTCACTTTATTTTCGCCTATTTTGCTCCTTTTTCCCACCTAATCTTATTGGAATAGAGAATACTGGGGTGTTAGCAGGATACCTGGAAAAAGTGTGAGCTATCAAATCCCATGTAGCAAACCTTCTATGATTTAAGTGATGTTACATTTCCCATGATTCCCATGGATCTGTTAAAAGGAGAAAATGTCACTATAATTGTATCTTTCTTAATGTCAAATTACTCTTACTATTTTACAAAATACTATAACAGGCAGGATTGATTCTAAAGAAGGACATTGTGCTTATAGTTGTTCTTATAGCAGTAAACCTACCTAAAACAAGTGCAGTGGTTTGTACCAGGGGTTGGCAAACTTAAATGAGGAGGGAGCCATTTCGCTTCCTCCTCCAGCAGCGACAACATTTTTCTGAGCAGCAAAGGGGAAGGAGCGTACTTATACTTATGACCTGCCGATGGCCAATCAGAAGAGGTGTCAGAGGTAATGGGCAGGGCATCAGACTTGTGCTAAAGAGCTGCATATGGCTCGAGATCCACACATTGCTGACCACTGGTTTATACCAATGGAGTCTGCTCTAAGGTGTTAAAAGGACACACAACCAAATGTCTTTGCTCTGGTCAGGCAGGGGGGTCAGGGATCTTGGTCCAGATCTCTTGTGGGCTCTGGGAATCCTCAGCAGGGAGCTGGTTGTTGTGATTAGCATCTGACTTTACTAAATGTACATCTATTCAATCTTAAGGATGCCCATAGAAGAATGTTGTCTAAATCGAATTGCAGACTGATACAGAAACTCCAAGGGCATAATTATTATAGCAAGATCATCACAACTGGTTTCTTGACAAAGTAGATGTCACGTGTACGGGTGCTTTAACGGGACCTTTGAGAGGATAAACAGTGATGTGCTGAAACTATAACTTGAGGCGCAGGTAAACACACACAGGAAACCACAGGACTGGATGCCACTAAAGGAACTAGGGAACCCAGCGACCGTTATACCTCTAAAGGTACTAAGGTGTACTGGAACGGGAACAGGTAACAGTGAGGTAAAAGTGCAAAACAGAAGGAAGTGGATTCTCTTACCACAGTGGGGTTGACACGGGATAACTCCAAGGCGCGGAGTCTAAGGAGGGCCAGGTCTTCATCTTTAACCCCGTCAAGGAGGTACTGGTCTTTGCTGTGGGCACCTCTCAGGTCGTAGCCCTTGGGTTAACCCCCACTGGTGGCAGCTGGCTGAAACACTGACGAAATCCTGAAATGCTGAACTATAACACACTGGATCTTGAAGAGTGAGCTGTACCTTTAAGAGAGTAATCCGAAACACTGAAGCTATCAGGAAGACTGAAGAAAGCTGACTCAAAAAAATACCAGCAACTTGGCCGAAGAGCTGACACATAGCAGAAACTAGGAGAAGCTGAAGCTGAAACAAAACCTCTGACAAGGTACAAGCAGCACAGGAACGGTGAACCGGCAGCAACACAGCAGGAATCCTAAGATGGCTTACATAAGATGACAAAAATTGACAATAACGCAAGAGCACTGAGAAGCAGTGCTCAGCCCCTTTTGAATCTGGCGCCACTGACGTCACGCCTGATGTCAGCAGCTCCAGATTGCACAAACAACCCAGAAGTGACAGGGAGAAGCACATCTCCCAGCACTAGCCGTCAGTCAGAGCCAGCAGTTCACGAGCAGCGCATCAGCTACAAGTGCTGCTCATAACAGTAGATGAGCAATTAATCATTTTATGTAGCCATAAAAGGGACATATTTATCAGTTTTGCCCATTATCATCGGGAGCCTTGCCTTTATCATTGGGTCACTTTAATTAAGTCTCTTGATGAAACAGTTTCAGTGGTAATGCTCCAAGATAAAAGTAGCTTACAGTTAAGATATAAAACTGAAAGCTCTCCTCATCAAAGGTATAACAATAGGGCTCACAGTGGTCATGGTTGCAATTGGTCCCAAGTTTCTAGTTTCCCTGCCCGTAAACCATGATTGCTGCAACCCCTGTGCAGCCCATTAGTATCTTTGCCCAGAGCTCCACTGGATTTTGGTAAGTCAACTTGTTTTGGTTCATGCAGTGCAATCCTGCAACAGGACCTGTGGACCTGTAAGTTCACTACTGTTGCTAATGCAAATTCCATTCTACTAAAATAATCTTCAGAGAGGGGTATGACTAAGAAGAGCCAGCCATCAATCATTAAGTTTCAGCTGATATAATAATATTATATATATATATATAATAATCTGGTCAGTTTTATGTAACAAGGTAGCATTGTTCAGATACTGAAAGAAGATTGACCAAAGCACACCGTTGTGGCGGTGACCAAAACTGAACCAGTGTTCATCAACACCTTTTTTGGGCCCTCATACTATCTGCTGTGAAATAGAGCAGGATCCATAGCAATCCCAAAGACCATATCCAACAGCAGGGAAGATGAAGAAGAAGACAATGGAAAGTCAGAGCAGGCAAACAAGAGGCAAAACCAGAATAACATGCCAAGAGTAAGGGAACCAAAAATCATACAAGGTAAAATGAAGCTGAAAAGAGTCAAATGAAGTCAAGAATAAGCCCAGGAAGGCTGGTACACAGCGAACGCATAACACCATGTGCGAAGTGAGGCGAAGGACCCGGACCTCACTTCGCACTATGGTGAATTCCCCCCTGAGTATTTGGATATTAAAGGAACAGTCCAGCCTGATTAATAAAAAGTAATGTGTGTTGTAAATGCATAATACATTTTTTTTCTAATATACTTAGTCAGTCTTTTATGTGAGGAAAGGAATTAATTGTTCCATCTGTGTAGCAGTACAAAGCTCCTTCTGTGTTTACTTCCTGGTTGGATTCTTGTGCCACTGACACAACGGCGTCTCAGGAAGGTCAAAATTCATAGTTAATGAATAACCATGGGCAGTTACTGTACTTACATCTAATGGTGTATACTGTCAGTAGCAACCGCTGATATTGAGCATGAGAGAGAGACCAAATCCATATAAAAATAAAGTGAATGTTTCAGCCCTTTCTTTAACAATTGCTTTTGCTGGGTTAACTACACCTTTCAGAGCTAAACAACATATAAAAGGTGAATGACCATTTAAAGGTTCTGATTGGTTATTTAGCATTATCCAGCCTGTCAGTCAATTCCTTAACACTGAACAGGAAGTGGCTGAGAGAGGGGAGGAGCTTCAGTAACAAACTGGTGCTAAATTGTGAAGGGTGGAAATAAATAAATAATTTATATGACAGAAAGCATTTATTTAACTTTTATTTAACAGTGTCAAACAGACAGCAAATAACTGTTGGTGCCTAAACTGTTCCTTTAAACCCTTAAAAAGGCACATTGTTGCCACTTTTGCACATAGTTTCTATGTATTGTAACTGCTTATGCATATTGTTGCCACTTTTGCACATAGGTCCCATGTATTGTCATAAGTATTGTCACAGCAACATGGACAGTCACCAAGACTTAGGGGGGAATTCATGAAGCTCCGAAGTGAGGCGAACACTACGCGTCTCACTTCGGAACTTCATGAATTCCCCCCTTAGTTGGTAAGGAAACATAAGAAACTTTAACAAGCTTAAGTTTTTGTCCCTGGAATGCATCATGTATGTACAAACATAATTTTCTTATAAATATCTATTAATTGTGGCATACAAAAAGAAAAAGTTATATACTGTATACTGTATGATGCACCAGCAAAGTAATGACATGTCATTGGATATTATACTTTGCCAACTATAACAGATGTAACAAATAAGGCTGATGACAATTTCAACTCTAAGGGGGTTATTCACTAAAGTCCGAATTGGTGTGTATTCGCCAGATAAAGACTGCTACTGTCACAGTCGCGTCTTTATAATGAGA